>ML095757.1:19340-37784 GCA_003697995.1 Taxidea taxus jeffersonii | reverse complement strand
GAAAGAAGGGAGGAAGGAAGGGAGGAAGGAAGGAAGGAAGGAAGGAAGGAAGAAGGAAGGAAGAAGGAAGAAGGAAGAAGGAAGGAAGGAAGAAGGAAGGAAGGAAGGAAGGAAGGAAGAAGGAAGGAAGGAAGGAAGGAAGGAAGGAAGGAAGGAAGGAATCTCTACTTATTTAGAGTATATGGTTACCTGCATAGAAAATACCATGATAGTTGTCTATCTGATTGACTTATTTCGCTAAGCATAATACCCTCTAGTTCCATCCATGTCATCGCAAATGGTAAGATTTCATTTCTTTTGAAGGCTGCATAGTATTCCATTGTATATATACACCACATCTTCTTTATCCATTCATCTATTGATGGACATCTAGATTCTTTCCATAACTTGGCTATTGTGGACATTGCTGCTATAAACATTCGGGTGCATGTGCCTCTTTGGATCACTATGTTTGTATCTTTAGGGTAAATACAACTATCATATGATCTCCCTGATATGAGGAAGTGGAGATGCAATGGGGGTGGGGGCTAAGGGGGTAGGAAAAGAATAAATGAAACAAGATGGGATTGGGAGGAAGACAAACCAAAAGAGACTCTTAATGTCATAAAACAAACTGAGGGGGGTGGGGGGGAGGGGGGTTGTGAGAGGGTGGTGGGGTTACATTATATGTTTAAATTAAAAAAATAAATTTAATAATGTAAAAAAACCACGAAATCTATTTAAAATTCCCAAAACTAATAGAGTTCAACAAGTTTGCAGGATACAAGATTGACATATAAAAAGCAATTATATTTTATATGTTAAGAATGAACATTGAGGGTGCCTGGGTGGCTCAGTGGTTTGAGCCTCTGCATTTGGCTAGGGTCATGATCTCAGGGTCTTGGGATCAAGTCCTGTGTCGGGCTCTCCGCTCAGTGGGGAGCCTGCTTCCCCTTCTCTCTCTTCCTGCCTCTCTGCCTACTTGTGATCTCTCTGTCTGTCAAATAAATAAATAAAATATTTAAAAAAAGAATGAACATGTGAAAAACAAAGCTAAAATAAGGAACACTTACAGTCACTCAAAAATGAATTACTTATGTACAAATCTAATAAAATACGTACAGACACTGTATGTCAAAAAATACAAAATGCTTATGAAAGAAATCAATGAACATCTAAATAAATGAACTAGCATACCATGTTCATGGACTGAATTCTATATTGTAAGGTTGTCAATTCTTTCAAATTCAAATGTATATTTAACACAAGAGTTATAATTTATATTTCTGTATATATGTACCAAACTATTTTTATTTTTTATGAACAAAACTATTTTAAAATCATATAAAAAAGCAAAGGCACTATATGTTGGCAAATTGAACATAAAAAAGGAAAAACATATGAAGAAGTAATGCTTCTGTGATATGACCCGTTTGCCTGAAATAAAACTTTAGTACTAAATTATTTAGGGTACTATATAAAAGTATTAAGAGTTCCCTATTTCATCGAGGGTTTTAATCAAGAATGGATGCTGTACTTTGTCAAATGTTTTGTCTGCATCTATTGAGAGGATCATATGTTTTTCCTTTCTTTTATTAATGTGGTGTATCATGTTGATTGATTTGCAAGTACTGAACTGCCTTTGAAGTCCCAAAATAAATTCCACTTGATTGTAGTGAATAATCCTTTTACTGTATTGTATTCAATTTGCTGGTATCTTGTTGAGAATCTTTGAATCCATGTTCATCAGGGATATTGGCCTGTAATTCTCCTTTTTAGTGGAGTCTTTGGGTTTGGAATCAAATTAAGGCTGGCCTCATAAAATGAGTTTGGAAGTTTTCCTTGCATTTCTATTTTTTGAAAGAGTTTGAGAAGAATAGGTATTAACTTTTCTTTAAATGATTTGTAGAATTCCCCTGGGAAGCCATCTGGCTCTGGACTTTGTAGATTTTTGAATACTGATTCAATTTTTAGTGGTTTTTGGCCTCTTCAAATTTTCTATTTCTTACTGTTTCAGTTTTGGTAGTTTATGCTTGTCAAAATTTATCCATTATTTCCAGGCTGTCCAATTTTGGTATATAATTTTCATATATTCTCTTATAATTGTTTGTATTTCTGTTTAGCAGCAGTACCAACAATAGCCAAAGTATGGAAAGAGCTCATATGTCCATCAACTGAAGAATGGATAAACAGGATGTGGTATATAGGATATATGTGAAATGGAATATTACTTAGCCATAACAAGAATGAAATTTTGCCATTTGCAGTGAGATGGATGGGGCTAGTATATTATGCTAAGGCAAAAAAGTCAGAGAAAGAAAAATACTGTATGATTTCACTCATATGTGAAATTTAGGAAACAAAAGAGATGATCAAAGTGGAAAGAAAAAAAGGAAGGGGAGGCAAACCATAAAAGAGACTCTTAACTATAGAGAACAAACTGAGTGTTACTGGAGGGGAGGGGAGCAGAGGGATGGCCTAAATATGTGATGGGTAATAAGGAAGGCACTTGCGATGAGCACTGAGTGTAAATGATGAATCACTAAATTCGATTCCTGAAACTAATATTACACAATATATTAACTACCTAGAATTTAAATAAAAACTTGTAACATTAAAAAAAACCTGAAATATAATACATGGATTGCTAATCAGACTCTGATATATCCTTAAGATAGACTATTCAGCAATAAGATAAACTATTGATGCATGTAACATCTTGTATGAATCTTATACATTGTTTTCTTGAAATTACAAAATTACAGAGATGAAAACATTAGTAGTGACAAACAGAGGTGTCTAGGCTGAAGGTTTTTATAAAAGGGAAGATTTTTATGGTAAAGGGAACCTTATGAATCTTGTATTCAGAAGTGTTCATAGGAATCCACACATGTGAAAACTGAATATAGAACTATACAAACACATTGTGCAAAGGTCAATTTTCTGATTTTAACCTTGTAACATTTTTATGTAAATTGAAATTGTTAGGGAGGGTAAGTTGGAGAAGAGTGTGCAGGGCTTCTCTGTATGTCATTGTAGCTACTTGCAAATTTATAATTCTTTCTTTTTTTAAAAGATTTATTTATTTACTTTAGGGAGAAAGAGACCACAAGGAAGAGGGGCAGAGGGAGAGAGTTTTAAGCAGACTTCACACTGAAAATGGAGACCAACATGGGCTGGGTCCCATGACTTGAGATCACAGCCTGAGCTGAAACCAATAGTCAGACACTTAATTGACTGTGCTATCCAGGTGTCCCTATAGTTACTTCAAAATGAAGAGTTTTGTCTTATTAAGGGTTGGCAAACCCTGTTCTAATGAAAGGGGAAAATTGTGTGTGACTTTGAGGGACAGAGAAAGTGTAGGTGAAAGAGGGGGAGGAGTCTCCCTATTGGAAACGGAAAGGTGGTTGGTATTTTTCTGAATAATGAACAATTTTGAGTGGTATAAGTGGGAGGCCCTGGAATTCTCAGGCTCATAAAATTTTCTCTACCCAAGCATGGTGCTGGTGTTGAAACTGCATGTACTGAACTGGAAAGGAACAAGTGAGCCAAAATGATAGGAACTTCAACCATAACTAATGTACACCAAGGACCTGAGGGGTTTTTCCACTATATTTTGCCATGACATAAAAATCCTTGGAACATTTGCAATATCTAGAACCCCAGTCATAACTGGGCCTCCACAAATTGGTGCACAAAATTAGCTGTCATTAACTTCAAGGAAACAAAGTAATTCCTTCCATTCATTCACTCAATTGATAACTATTTATTATACATCTAATAGGTTCCTGGCACTGAGACAGATATAGTCCCTACCTTCATACAGGCTAGTGTGGCTAACAGACATGATTTCAAAGGCTGGAAGCCCACATGGCTGTATGCATATCTACAAGTTTTCAAAGATGGAAGGCTTCTGGAATACTCTTCCTTTTTTGATTTTCTATAGTAAACATCCAACTTCAACTTCCCGAAGAGCATGTCAGTGCAGGTAATCAGGACAACCTGACAAGTGAGTCTGGCAGCGACCTTAGCCTTCCCAATCCCATTGTGGGCTAGGGAAAGGGAAGGAGAAACATAGACACTACTCCTAGATTCCAGGCAGCTAGCTTTTCATGTTCTTTCACAGCCAATCCATCTGCTCACACTTGTCCAATTGTTCAACATGAGGCATAAGGCAAATTTATTCTTTAAGATTCTTACTCTTTGATTTTAGTGACACATACAGATTTCCTGAAGACAATACATCATTGCCTTGTTTACATCCAAAGCTCACTTCTTTCCTGGTACTGGGTCTACCAAGCCATTGGGTGGCTCAGTTGGTTAAGCGGCTGCCTTCGGCTCAGGTCATGATCCCAGCATCCTGGGATCGAGTCCCACATCAGACTCCTTGCTCAGCAGGGAGCCTGCTTCTCCCTCTGCCTCTGCCTGCCACTCTGTCTGCCTGTACTCGCTCTCTCTCTCTAACAAATAAATAAATACAATCTTAAAAAAAAGGTTCGATTCAAATAGAGGCACAGAGTAGTAATTGTTCTGAAAAGTTGGTAGATGGAACACAGTTATAGAGCAACCAACATTAAAAGATATTTGAAAATTTGGGCTGACAATTGGCATTAAGAGGCAGACTTACAGCCTTGGACCAGTGATCTGGGGGGTAAGACTCAAAAGAAACTGGTAAGAGATGTTAGGATCCTAGAACATTTAGAGTGGGGATTCACACACAGGGAACCTGACAGAGCTAGTAAACAGAGCAGTATAAGAGGACAAGATCAGTCTAAAATAAATGGGTTGGTGGTGGCTAATGGTTTGTCCTTGTGGGTAAAACAGGGGCTAAGTTCCTTATGTTCTAAGCCAGAATTGGTGCTAAATGTCCAGATAAGGCTGAAATTACAATGGGAAAAGGGTCAGAGATACAAACTGTGAGGGGAAAATGGAGTCAGAGACCTCATCTCAGTCAGGGCCTGACTCTTGTCTCAATCAAATGTTTTGGCTTTACTCTAGGACTAAGACATGGAATTATGTTAAACTTTCCCTGCCACCTTCCCTAGCCAAGTGCTCAATCTAAACCCTACTGTCAGATGTCCTTTCCTATCTAGCATGAAGGTCACTGGTGAAATTCACAGAAGCATTAAAACACACACACACACACACACACACACAAACACACACACACACACACTTGAGACAGAGGGATGGTCAGAGACAGCCTTCCATTATCCCAGACACAGAATCTTAACCATTAATGTTTATTACTCAATTTGATGACCTCTTGTAATGGTTATCATTTCTTAGTTGGAGGATGAAAAGAATATTAACAAGAGGAAACCCATGTCAGAACCCTGCCACTTTTAAGGTAGCCTTGTTTTGTTTTGTTTTTGAGTGGGCATATTACTATCTTAGCAACTGAGAGTGTTTATATTAAACCTCACCCCCAAATAAAATCCTCTCAGAAAGCTAGCAAAGGAGGAAGATCCACATATTGATCATTGTTCTATTCACCAAAGGAGTAAATGCTCACCTGGAGTTAAGAGGACAATTGATATCAGTGGAAACAAGAAGCAGTAATGGTAAAGGGGTGTCCTTTGTCAAAAGGAAATGGCTGTAGGCATGAAAAAACGAGGCTGAGAAAGAGGCTGGAACTTGGATTTGAACTTGAAAAGCTCCTTCCATAATTTGTTTACCCACCAAACACCTCCTGAGAAAATCTGGGTTAGGGGTGTGGACACAAGTGAATTGACATAGTCCCTGCCCTCAAGTAGCTCTTATACTTGTAGGAGTCATGGAAACAACTGTAACGGACTGTGAATTGTGCCATCACACATTGATTAAAGGCAGTTGAATGAAGTGGTTCACTTCACCTTGGGAAATTTACTTAACCTCTCAGTATGCCAATTTCCTTCTGTAAGCTGAAAGTAAAGTATAGGGGTCATCATCTGTCCAGCTAGTCTTGAGTAAAGTGGAAAACTAGGTAATTTCTCAGATATTGCCTCTCTCCCCAGGGACTATTCGATTTCTGCTTTTACATACTAAGGAGGATACAGACCAACCACTTGCAGGGTGGCTAAGAAGCTAGAAACCATGTGCCACAGAGCTGGGACCATGGGTGGTACTTCCAATAGAATAATACTATTAAAACCCACTTCTGCTCCTGCCTACAAAATATACTCAAAACTGCTTACTTCAACAGATAAGTTTGGTAGAATTTGACCTAATTTTCTGGCCTAATTTTCCAGGGTCACCCTTACTATCATTTGCTTTTCAGTACTCAGTGTTCCATTCTCCTCATCCCCATGTTCCAGGCCTTCAGTAATACTTGCTGTTCCCTAAGCAGGCCTCTGCAGTTGCTATGCCCTTCATCTGGAATGCTGTCTCCCCATTCTAATTCCACCTGGAGAGCTTCTATTCATTCTTCAAGATCCTCTTCAAGTACACTTCCTTCTTTATGACTTTTGCTGAGATTCCTGTCCTCTGTTCACATTCATAAAGTATTTGTTGCTTCTTCTTCTGTACTCTTAATAGAAATAATCACATTGCATTATAATGAATTACTTTTTTGTGTCTTCTGCTACTCTATATTGACTGTGTCTCCAGAGTCTCCAAAATAACAGGTATTCATGTGAAACTGAAACTGTGAAACTGAAGAAATAACGTTTTCAGTTCAAAACTGTTGCAAAACAACCATAACAAAGACTCCCTTACAATAATAAAGTCAAGATGATGATGATGATGATGATGATGATGATGATGATGATGATTGGCCAGGGAACTTGCAAAGGGGTTTCTGTACTGACAGGACTATTAAAGGCTAAGTGAGGTACAAGGATTCACCCTACAATTCTATGAAGAATTTGTGATGTTGTAGCTTGTACTAATAGGGATATAAATGCTATGCTTGCAAATTATAGCTTGGGATGAATCTGTGCTTTTCCATTCATTTACTATGTAATGTTGGGGAAAGTGTCTTCCTTCTCTGGGCTTTGATTCCTTTACCTGCCTAAGAATAGGATTGGTCTAATGAAAATAGTGATTTCTAAACTATTCTTTAGAGTGTCTTGCAGCAGAGGCATGCGAGAGAAAGACTGCTATAGGAAAGGTATAAAGGAAAGGTAATGCAGGTAGCTCTGTCCCTACTCTTCTCTCAAATTTGGCTTCAAGCACAATAGAGCCTTTTTGGTCTTTTCCCTTATTAGTTTGTGTTTTGATTTTTCTTTACTATTATTAAGTGGTGTATAGTTACTATTAAAAATGTCAACCCATATAGAATAACAACAAAAGTAATCATAGCATACATTAATATAGTGCTCATTTGAATGTCACACATTGTTCTAGGTACTTTATAAATATTAAATTTAAAACATACACACATGACATAGAAAGTGCAAAAAGCTGCTAAACTCCTTCACTGACCTTTCTTTGTAGCATTTTCATTCCTCTTCCCTGAGATAACCACTAATTTCCATTAGGTTTGCATACTTCCAGGCTTTTTTCTATTCATTAAAAAATTATGTTTCTCATTTGTAGGCTTGTGTATATAATATACATATATATATGTATGTGTATACATATACATATATATATTTAATTTTTAAGACTTCAAATTTTTTATTATGTTGAATTAACCCACATATAGTACATCATTAGTTTTTGATGTAGTGTTCAATGATTCAGTAGTTTTGTATAACACCCAGTGCTCATCACAACGTGTGCCCTCCTTAATACTCACCACCCAGTTACCCCACCCCTAACCCCTCCCTTCTGTAACCTTCAGTTTGGTTCCTGGAGTCCAGAGTCACTCATGGTTTGTCTTTATCTCTGATTTCTTCCCATTCAGTTTTCCCTCCCTTCTCTTGTGGTCCTCCATGCTATTCCTTTTGCTCCACATGAGTGAAACTATATGATAATTGCCTTTTTCTCATTGACATATTTCACTTGGCATAATCCTCTCTAGTTCCATCCAGGTCTATGCAAGTTGTGAATATTCATCCTTTCTGATGGATGAGTAATATTCCATTGTATATATGAACTGCATCTTCTTCTTTACCCATTCATCTGTTGAAAGACATCTTGGCTCCTTCCACAGTTTTACTATTGTGGACATTGCTGCTATGGACATTGGGGTGCATTTGCCTCTTCTTTTCACTACATGCGTATCTTTAAAAAAATATTTTATTTATTTATTTGACAGACAAAGATCACAAGTAGGCAGAGAGGCAGGCAGAGAGAGAGGGGGAAGCAGGCTCCCCATGGGGCAGAAAGCCTGATGTGGGGCTTGATCCCAGGGCTCTGGGATCATGACCTGAGCCGAAGGCAGAGGCTTAACCCACTGAGCCACCCAGATGCCCCACTACATGTGTATCTTTGGGGTAAATACCCAGTAGTGTAATTTATGGATCATAAGGTAGGTATATTTTTAATGTCTTGAGGAGCCTACATACTGTTTTCCAGAGTGGCTGTACCAGCTTGCGTTCCTACCAACACTGTGAAAGAGTTCCCCTTTCTCCACATCCTTATCAGCACTTGTTTCTTGCCTTGTTAATTTTGGCCATTCTAACTGGTGTAAGGTGGTATCTAGTTGTGGTTTTGATTTGTATTTCCCTGATGGCTAGTGATGTTGCACATTTTTTTCACGTGTCTATTAGCTACTTGTATGTCTTATCTGGAGAAGTGTCTGTTCATGTCTTCTGCCCATTTCTTGACTGGATTATTTGTTTTTTGGTGTTGAGTTTGAGAAGTTCTTTGTAGATCTTGGATACCAGCCCTTTATCTGTAATGTCATTTGCAAATAACTTCTCCCATTCCATGGGTTGCCTCTTAGTTTTATTGACTGTTTCCTTTGCTGTGAAAAAGCTTTTATCTTGATGAAGTCCCAAAAGTTCATTTTTGCTTTTGTTTCCCATGCCCTTAGAGATGTGTGCCTTGAAAGAAGTCACTGTGGCCAATGTCAAAGAGGTTATTGCCTATGTTTTCCTCTGGGATTTTGATACATTCTTGTCTCACATTTAGGCCTTTCATTCATTTTGAGTTTATCTTTGTTTATGGTGTAATAAAATGGTCCAGTTTCATTTTTTTATCTGTGGCTGTCCATTTTTCCCAGCAACTTTTTTTTGAGAGATTGTCTTTTTTTTCATTGGATATTATTTCCTTTTTTGTCAAAGATTAGTTGACCATAGTGCTGAAGGTCCATTTCTGGGGTCTCTATTCTGTTCCATTGACCTGTGTGTCTGTTTTTATGCCAGTACCATGCTGTCTTGATGATCACAGCTTTGTAATATAGCTTGAAGTCAGGCATTGTGATGCCCTCAGCTTCTGTTTTCTTTTTCAACATTCCTTTGATGATTCAGGGTCTTTTCTAGTTCCATGGAAGTTTTAGGATTGTTTGTTCCAGCTCTGTGAAAAATGTTCATGGTTTTTTCATAGGGTTTGCATTGAAAATGTAGACTGATCTGGGAAGCATAAACATTTTCACAGTGTTTATTCTTCCAATCCATGAGCATAGACTGTTTTTCCATCTCTTTGTGTCTTCCTCCATTTCTTTCATAAATGTTCTGTAGTTTCTGGAGTATCGATCATTTACCTCTTTGGTTAGGCTTATTCTTAAATATCTTATGGTTTTTGGTGCTATTGTAAATGGAATTGATTCCCTAATTTTTCTTTCTTCAGTTACATTGTTAGTGTATAGAAATGCAACTGATTTCTGTGCATTGATTTTGTACCCTGCCATGTTGCTGAATTGCTGTGTGAGTTCTAGAAATTTGGGGGTGGAATATTTTGGATTTTCCATAAAGAAGTATCATGTCATCTGGGAAGGGGGAGTTTGACTTCTTCTTTGCCAATCTGAATGACTTTTCTTTCTTTTTGTTGTCTGATTGCTGAGGATAGGATTCCAGTACCATGTTGAATACAGTGGTGAGAGTGGGCATCCCAGTCATCTTCCTGACCTTAAGGGAAAAGCTCTCAGTTTTCACCCACTGAGAATGATATTTTCTGTGGGCTTTTCATAGATGGCTTTTATGATATTGAGGTATGTTCCCTCTATCTCTATATTTTGAAGAGTTTTATTCAGGGAAGGATGCTGTATTTTGTCAAATGCTTTTTCTGCATCAATTGAGAGGATCACATGGTTCTTGTCTCTTTTTTATTGATGTGATCTACCACATTGATTGATTTGTGAATGTTGAACCACATTGCATCCCAGGAATAAAACCCACCTGATCATGATGAATAATACTTTAAATGTACTGTTGTATCCTAGAAGAGTCCAAGATGATGGAAGACTAGGAGACCCCAATTTTGTCTGATCCTAGGAATTCAGCTAGATAGCTATGAAATCATTCTGAACACCTGTGAACTCAGCCTTGGATCAAAGAAAAGAATAGTTGACAATCTACAAATAGAGAAGCGGCTATTTTATGCAAGGTAGGAGGTTAGAAGAAGTGAATCCAAGGTGATATATGGGAAGATAGGCTGTGGGGAGAGGGAGACTTTGTCAACCGGCTACTGGCAAATGATAGAGAAGAGGAGCAGAAACTAGAATTTTGGAAGTCTGCTCCAGTGAGAGACATTGCTTAGGTGGCTATGCAGGGAGTGTGGGAGTGGAACCCTAGCTGGGACAGTGTGGTCTTAGATTTCTGGGGGTCACAGGAAGACTGGAGGTGACTGAGTGGGGCAGAGCTCCCAGGTATGGGAGTGGGGAAGCTGGCTTTATGTATTTTTATATAAGTAGACTCATAGTCTTTATATTGTCTTTATATTGTACTTTTCTTCTTCACTCATCAGAGAAATTGTTGCCTTTGTATATATTGAGCAGCTTCACTCTCATGTAAAGCTACATCATATTCATTATTTAATAGAACCATAATGTACCTAATAAGTTCTCAGTTGGTTGATTTTTAAGTTGCTTGAAAGATTTTGCAATTACAATATCACAAGGAAAATCCTAGGACATATCTTTGTGCATATGTGCAAATACTTCCATGAAACAGATTTCAAGAGGAAAAATAACAAGACATCATCATATGCATTTTGTCATTCTTCCAAACTGTCACTCCAGAATAACTGCATCAATTTATACTTTCATCATTGGGGTTTCTTATATCTTCACCAATGCTGGATAATATAATTCTTTAAACTCTTTCCCAGTAAGGTGCATTAAAATATCTCATAATTCATTTTATTTGCATTTTCTTGATTACTAGTGCACTTGAGCTTCTTCTCATATATTTATTGGCCATTTGTATTTGTTCTTCTGTGAATTGATTTTTTCCACTATTTGTACTTTTTCTTTTATAATTAATTCCTAGACTTTCTAGGCTTGTTATAGATGTTAATCTTTTCTCTTTTAATAACATTGCTTTCATATCTTAGCTTTTATGAATAATGTTGCAACAAACATGAAAAGGTGATATCTCCTTAAAAACCGATTTCATTTCCTTTGGATATATACCCAGAAATGGTATTTCTGGATCATATGGCATTTCTATTTTTAATTTTTTAGGAACCTTCACACTATTTTCCATAGTGGCTGTACCAACTTACATTCTCGGTGTCTAAAGTTTCCATTTTCTTCACATCCTTGCCAAAATCTGTTATCTCTTATTGTTTTTAAAGAATTATTTAAAATTCAATTTAACATTTAGTATATTATTAGTTTCAGGAGTAGAATTTAGTGATTTATTAGTTGCATGTAACACCCAGTGTTCATTACATCAAATGCCCTCCTTAATGCCCATTACCCAGTTAGCCCATCCACTTCCTCTCCAGGAACCTTCAGTTTGTTTATTGTTGCTTTTTAAAACTTTATTTTATAATAGTCATCCTAACAGATAGCAGGTGATATTTAATTGTGGCTTGGGTTTACATTTTTCTGATGATTACTGAGTGAGGTTGAGCACCTTTCATATACCTGTTGGCCATCTGTATGACCTCTTTTGGGAAATTTGTATTCATTCACTCATTTCACTTTAATTAGGTTATTGATTTGTTGATTGATTTGCTCTTGGGTTGTCATTTGAAACAATAAGGTTGAACCGGGGGGATACTATGCTAAGTGCAATAAGCCAGACACAGAAATACAAATACTGCATGATCTCACTTATATATGGAATATAAAAAAGTCAAACTCATAAAAACAGAAAGTAGAATGGTATAGTTGACAGGGACTGGGGAATGGAAGAAATGGGGAGAAGTTGATATCAAAAGGTACAGAAAGTTGAGTTATATAAGGTGAATTCTGAAGATCTAATGCACTTTGTGGTGGTTATAGTTAACACTGTATTGTATATTTGATACTTGCTTAGGGAGTTGATCTTAAGTCTTTTCACCATGCATACACACAAAAAATCATAACTATGTGAGGTGATGGATATTTAAATTACCTTGATTGTTTTAATCATTTCACACTGAATATGCATATCAAAACTGTATATACACCTTAAATATATACAACTTTTATTTGTCAAATATACCTCAATGAAACTGGGGAAAAAATGGAAGATACCAAGGAATAACCTTCACAGGATTGGTGTTAAGTCCAAGCGAAGAGGGGCACCTGGGTGGCTCAGTTGGTAAGTGTCTGCCTCTGGCTTGGGTCATGATCCCAGGGTCCTGGGATTGAGCCCCGCATTGGGCACTCTGCTTGGCAGGAAGCCTTCTTCTCCCTCTCCCACTCACCCTGCTTGTGTTTCTTCTCTTGCTGTGTCTCTCTCTGTCAAATAAATAAATAAATAAAAATCTTAAAAAAATTCAAGTGAAGAAAACTACAAAATTTTACTGAGAGATAGAGAAAAATAATTGAATGCATATAGAAACATCTAAGAAAATTCATTTTATAAAGCTACTAAAAGGAAAGTTCATTAGAAGAAAGTGTTTTATCTCTAATTTTGGGGGGTGCTAGTGAAAACTTTGGTATTACCTAAGTGGCTCCCAAACGTGACTGATTATCCAAATCAATGGGTTTGCTTTCAGGAAACTCCAATTCCCATGTCCTGTGGTCTTGAGTGGTACCCCATTATTCTTGTGCAGTCAGGTTTGGGGGCCCTTAGCCTAAGTGATTTTTTAAAATATTTTTTTTTTTATTTGGGAGAGAGAAAAAAAAAATAGTGACAGCGAGCGTGAATGAGCATGAGCAAGAAAGAACTGGGAAGAGAGGGAGAAGCAGACTCCTGCTCAGCAGGGTGCCCAAGGTGGCGCTAGTCCCCAGGACCCTGGGATCATGACCTGAGCCAAAGGCAGACACTTAACTGACAGAGTTACCCAGGTGCCCCAGCCTAGGTGATTTTGAATATCCCTTTTAAATTCCCTCCATTCTCTGTTTTCCTTCTCTTCAGTTATCACTTGCTGCTCACATTATTTCTTTAGTAGTGCAGTAAAGTAGGATCGGAGCCAACTACAGTTTCTTCCAAATAATAGGCCAGTTCATCCCAGAGGAAGGCCATGTAGTCTAGGTTGTTTATGCATTGGCTGATAATAGACAACCACTAAATGGATTCCCACCCTCCACCACTCATTTGTCCTTCCAGAAATACTTTGATGAATTTGGGGAAAAACTCATTTTCCTTTCTGTTAATTGAATGCCACAAGGAAGCTTGAATCATAAGGGTGATCCTCATGTGACAAGGCAGTCAGCAGCCAGGTTGCAGACCACACCCAGGACTATCCTTCTCAGCCTCATTACTTTGCTAGGCGGGGTACTGGCTTGTTCTCTCTTACAACTCTGGATTTTCCAGGAATTGCTGCTGTGTGATCCAGCAGATCCTAAGATAACCTAGCAACTTCTTATCCAGAAAGGAAGTGTGGTAATTAGAAGATTCTGGTAGGCTTCCTATCTGGCATAGTAAGTGGGGAATTGAAACTATGACCATGGCTGTTCAAACCATATCATTAAAATTTGGCAATAAGCTAATGGTATTAGGTAAAAATTTTCTGAGTATTTACTGTACTGAAACACTTCATGCATATTCTTGCCAGTCTTCATAGTACTGTGAGCTATAAGTTACTATCCCCAGTTTTGAGGTTAGGGAATTAATATTTAGAGAGGTAGAGTTACTTGTCTAATGTCACACACTTAGAAGCCCAAAGAGAGGAAAGATTGTAGTGTGGCCCAAATAAAAACATAAATATGGGTTTGGGAACTACACAGAGTTCAAATTCTAGCCCTGCTACCTGCTAGATGAGTGACCTAAGACAAGTCACTTTTCTTTTCAGCTTTTTTTGTATGTTGAATGGAAACAATTGCCTTATCTCCTCTAAAGTTATTATAAGAATTAAATGTGTGAGTAATAATGGATGTAAAGCACTTGGCTTGGAGTAAATGTCCAGGAAATGGTAACTCTTATTTCCTGAGGTCACCATAACCTGCATTGTAATCCACGTATTTGGATCCAACTCAGTCTTTGTATCTTTGTCCTTAAAGGCAAAGTAAAGATACTGCTGTGCAAGACTTGTAACATGCAGAAAAATGGTCCGGGAGGAAATCTTACCCAATGCAAGAGACCTCAATACCCTATCCTAGTGCATCAGCTGTCACAGAAAGATTAATGTTGAAAAATCTTGTCCCGTGGCCTACGAGCAAGAGGCTTGACCTGACTGGTTCTGAGAATGAAAGCACACTCACTGGTCTATTTCTTCTCTTTTAGTCACCTGTTTTTCTTCTTTCTGTAACTTTTCAGTCTAATAAAAGTAATGCACACTACATAGCTATTGTGTGCAAAACTCTGCACTGTGATTATTTATGAAATATTTTCTTATCTCCCTCAGAACACTTTGACATAGAGGTAGGAATTATTATCTCCATTTAGCTGCTGATAAAACTGAGTTGAAGTTCAGAGAGGTCAAGGGACTTGCTCAAGGTCATATAGTTAATGATTGATAGAGCTGGAATTTGAAGCCTGATTATGCCCTCTCAAACTGGCCTTTATGTCCATCTTAGTTTTTTAACCTTTTTGAAAGTTAATAACCTCTTTACATTCCTCCCCCACCCCCTTGATACACAAACACATACATATACAGTCCAAGAAGTCTTCCAAGTCTAGGTGGCTGAAGAATCTGTTTGTTCCTCCAATATTTTGTCTACAAATTATTCTGCGTGAGGCCCTCCAGTGGGGGCATGGTTTGGGTTGTGCAATAGCTTTGTGAGATAGGGCCTGGGAATATTTAAATACTGACAGATATAAGTTTGAATTCTAGGCTCTTCTACTTACTTTCTGTGTGACTTCTTATAAGTAGAATTCAGAACCTAACACTTATGTGTTTAAAAACATCTTTTCTCCCATTGTTTTTAGAATAAAATCCATGGTCTTTATACTAGCCCACAAAATCTTATGTGGACTAGGCCTCTCTGACTTTATTTTGCAATGCCTCTGCTTTGTGATAATTCTAGACATTGTTGTTCTTTCTGATCTTTAAATACAAGTTCATTCTAATCTTAGGGTCTTTGCATTTAAAATTTCTTTTTTCTGGAATTCTTTAATGTGACTGGTTTTGTCTTCTATTTTCAGGTCTCAGCTTCAACATCCTCTCCATAGAGAAGCCTTTCCTAAAAAAACTATCCAAGCTACCTGTGGCCTCTATCCAATTACTTCGTCATCATTACTCCATTGTTTTTTCCATAGCATTTATTGCTATTTGACATTTTGCTACTTGCTTATGTTAGTTATTTATTTTCTTTCTTTTTTTTTTAAGATTTTTTTTTTAATTTATTTATTTGTCAGATAGAGAGAGAGCGCAGGAGTGAGCACAGGCAGAGAGAGTGGCAGGCAGAGGCAGAGGGAGAAGCAGGCTCACTGTTGAGCCAGGAGCCCAATGTGGGACTCGATCCCAGGATGCTGGGATCATGACCTGAGCCGAAGGCAGCTGCTTAACCATCTGAGCCACCCAGGCGTCCCTAGTTATTTATTTTCTGTTTATGCTATATGTTCATGACTACAGGGACTTTTCTGAGTTATTCCCTGTTATTTTTAAAATTATTGTTTATTATTTATTTTGCATAAAGTTTTTATAATTTAATTCCAGTATAGTTTACATACAGTGTTATATTACTTTCAGTTTCACTATGATATTTTAGTTTTCAAAACATTCCTGGATAATAGCAGATGTTGAATAAATATCTGTTAAATAAATAAACAAATGCATCTCTCCTAAGTCTGATCTATGAATAAGGGTAATAATACTTGAGTATCTTTGAAGAACTTAGCAAAGAGTGAGAATCAATTATTTAGTAGTATTCATTCCTCTGTGCTCTTGCATTTCTGGTGTGTGCAGTCAAGACTGGCGTACTGACTTGTGGATTCCCTTTGGGGTTTTCTGTTAGTCCCAAGCACCTGACTTCTGGTGGGCTAGAAGCTGGAGGATCCACTCAGAGATAAGCATTCTGTCTCCTTCCCTTCTCTGGGCTTGCTGTAGGAAGCTCTGTGTGGTATGAAGGTCACTGAATCATCAGTGCCAAACAGCCTGGGAGTCACTGGAGATTCCCAAGCACAGCCCTATCTGGGACTAATATAATTCTTAATCAGTATATATATATATATATCCCTTCTGTACTTGCAGTCACTACTCTTGGTCATTCATCATGCTAGGGGAAGAAGAGGGACCCTAACTAAATGGTAGTGCTGTAGGGGCACTTGGGTGGCTCAGTGGGTTAAAGCCTCTGCTTTCAGCTTGGGTCATGATCCCAGGGTCCTGGGATCGAGCCCCTCATCAGGCTCTCTGCTCAGCGGGGAGCCTGCTTCCTCCTTTCTCTCTCTCTGCCTGCCTCTCTGCCTACTTGTGATCTCTGTCTGTCAAATAAATAAATAAAATATTTTTTAAAATAAAATAAAATAAATGGTAGTGCTGTAAAGAACATAAGACATTGTGTGATAGACCCCAATCTCCATTTATGGATGGGGAAATGGGCCCAGGGAGGATAAGGGATTTTTCCAGGAGTGCCAGAATTAGAATTATGATTCTTTATCTATCGTCAAATATTGGGATCCCATTTCTATTTTCTCCAAACAGTACTGTGCTCTCAGTAATTCTTTCTTGTAGGTGGTGAATCTGAGGTGGGAGATAGGCCATGTGGAATCTGAGGAAATTTTCCTGAAATGCTTACTAAAAGGAAATTAGGGAAAAGTTGTCCTGAGATGGAGAATACTTCAAAATTAGAGCAAGGATGCATACAGACATCATGAGTTAACATAGTTGAGAGGCACAGTAATTTAGTTCTCCTCCATACTTCCAATAGCAACATCTTACAGAATAATTACCATTTGGATATGATGGATACTGCTCTTTCTGCCACTGGCAATATGGCAATAGTAGGAACAATAGTAATAATTGCTACCAGTTGCTGATGTATGTTCTAGGCACAGTGCATTATCTGACCACACTAAATAACATTTTTAGAACTTTACAGCTATTCCCTCTGCCTAGAACATTTTTTTCTATATGTCTTGTGTCTCTTCTACTCATTCTTTAGGAGAATCTCAGGCATCTTCCTCCAGGAATCATTACCTATCCCCATCTAAGTAGGGATAAATCACTTTTGTCTTTGTGAAAACCTTTGTCCCACTTATTGCACTATACAGTCATTATTTTCCTCACTCACTTAGACCAAAGCCCCCTGAGAGTGAAACTATGTCTTCTTAATCTGACAGAGATTATACTATTAGTAAATATTACATACATCAATAAATGATTGAATTTCCACTTGATCTTCATAATCACTCCTTGGGAAAAGTAGCAGGAATTACATTCCTAAGGCAATGGATACCACACTTCAGTATTCATTAAAACATTTGACATGCTTGTTGAATTTTCCATTTTTGACATTTTTTTAGAACAAGCAGAAAAAGAGAGATTCTCCAGTTAGGAAAAAGAACAATAAAATTGGCAAAAAGGTGAATGTTTTCTTTAATGTGGCCTTGATTGCATTTTTAGTAATTTAAAAAAATAAAATGGTTGTGTTGGGAAACCTGGACAGCAACATGAAAAAGAATGAAATTAGACCAAATTCTTACCCCACACACAAAAATAAATTCAAAATGTATTAAAGACATAAGTGTGAGACCCAAAACCATAAATTTCCCAAAAGAAAGCACAGGCATTGGCTGTAGCAATATTTTTATAACTATGTCTCCTGAGGCAAAGGAAATAAAAGCAAAAATGAACTTTTGGGATTACATAAAAGTAAAAAGGTTGTGCACAATCAAGGAAACAATCAACAAAACTAAAAGTCAAACTATGAAATGGGAAAATATATTTGTAAATAACATATTCAATAAAGGATTAGTGTCCAAAACATTTAAATAATTTATACAGCGTACACTCAAAACTAAATAATCCAGTTAAATATTTGAAGAGAGGTGAACAGATGCTTCACCAAAGAATACATCCAGATGGTCAACATACACATAAAAAGATGGTTATCATCAGTCATTGTCAGGGAAATGGAAACCTCCATGCTTTGAATACTGGCCTTGCTTATGTCTCAAT
>ML095757.1:0-18940 GCA_003697995.1 Taxidea taxus jeffersonii | reverse complement strand
AAACCCTCAGATTGTTTTTCAGAGTCCATAGTCTCTCATGGTTCACCTACCATTCCAATTTCCCTCAACTCCCTTCTCCTCTCCATCTCCCCATGTCCTCCATATTATTTGTTATGCTCCACAAATGAGTGAAACCATATGATAATTTACTCTCTCTGCTTGACTTATTTCACTCAGCATAATCTCTTCCAGTCCTATCCATGTTGATACAAAAGTTGGGTATTCATCCTTTCTGATGGAGGCATAATATTCCATTGTATATATGGACCATATCTTCTTCATCCATTCATCCGTTGAAGGGCATCTTGGTTCTTTCCACAGTTTGGCGACTGTGGCCACTGCTGCTATGAACATTGGGAGGCAGATGGCCCTTCTTTTCACTACACCTGTATCTTTGGGGGAAATACCCAGTAGTGCCATGGCAGAGTCATAGGGAAGCTCTATTTTTAATTTCTTAAGGAATGTCCACACTGTTTTCCAAAGTGGTTGCACCAACTTGCATTCCCAACAACAGTGTAAGAGGGTTCCCCTTTCTCCACATCCTCTCCAACACACGTTGTTTCATGTCTTGCTAATTTTGGCCACTCTAACTGGTGTAAAGGGGTATCTCAATGTAGTTTTAAATTGAATCTCCCTGATGGCTAGTGATGATGAACATTTTTTCATGTGTCTGTTAGCCATTTGTATGTCTTCATCAGAGAAGTGTCTGTTCATGTCTTCTGCCCATTTTTTGACATGATTATCTGTTTTTTGTGTGTTGAGTTTGAGAAGTTCTTTATAGATCCTTGATATCAGCCTTTTGTTTGTACTGTCATTTGCAAATATCTTCTTCCATCCTGTGGGTTGCCTCTTTGCTTTGTTGACTGTTTCCTTTGCTGTGCAGAAGCTTTTGATCTTGACAAAGTCCCAAAAGTTCATTTTTGCTTTTGTTTCCTTTGCCTTTGGAGACATATCTTGAAAGAAGTCGCTGTGGCTGATATTGAAGAGGTTACTGCCTATGTCCTTCTCTAGGATTCTGATGGATTCCTGTCTCACGTTGAGGTCTTTTATCCATTTTGAGTTTATCTTTGTATACGGTTTAAGAGAATGGTCGAGTTTCATTCTTCTATATATAGCTGTCCAATTTTCCCAGTACAATTTATCAAAGAGTCTTTTTTCCACTGTATATTTGTTCCTGCTTTGTCAAAGATTATTTGACCATAGAGTTGAGGGTCCATATCTGGGCTCTCTCCTCTCTTCCACTGGTCGATGTGTCTGTTTTTATGCCAGTATCATGCTGTCTTGGTGTTCACAACTTTGTAGTAAAGCTTGAAATCAGGCAACATGATGCCACCAGTTTTGTTTTTCTTTTTCAGCATTTCCTTAGCAATTCAGGGTCTCTTCTGATTCCATACAAATCTTAGGATTATTTTCTCCAGCTCTTTGAAAAAGTACCAGTGGAACTTTGATCAGAATGGCATTAAAAGTATAGATTGCTCTAGGCAGTAGAGACATTTGAACAATGTTTATTCTTCTGATCCAAGAGCATGGAATGGTCTTCCATCTTTTTTTTTCTTCTTTGATTTCTTTCATGAGTGTTTTGTATTTCCTCAGGTACAGATCCTTTACCTCTTTGGTTAGGCTTATTCCTAGGTATCTTATGGTTTTTGGTGCTATAGTAAATGGAATCAATTCTCTAATTTAACTTTCTGTTTTCATTGTTAGTGTATAAGAAAGCAACTGATTTCTGTACATTGACTTTGTATCCGGCCACATTACTAAATTGCTGTATGAGTTCTAGTAGTTTGGGGGTGGAGTCTTTTCGGTTTTCCATATAAAGTATCAAGTCGTCTGTGAAGAGATAGAGTTTGACTTATTCATTGCCAATTTGGATACCTTTTATTTCTCTTTGTTGACTGATTGCTGTTGCTAGGACTTCTAATACTATGTTGAACAAGAGTGGTGAGAGTGGGCATCCTTGTTGTGTGGCTGATCTCAATTGGAAGAAAGACCTCAAGACATCTGATAGTGAGAATGATGAATCATAATTGTAGACAGGACTTCTTGAAAGCAGCTAGAACAAAGAAGTTCCTTAAGTACAGAGGAAACCCCATCAGAATAACATCAGACCTGTCCACAGAAACCTGGCAAGCCAGAAATGGCTGGCAATATGTATTCAGTGCACTAAAGGAGAAGAACATGCATCCAAGAATACTTTATCCAGGAATACTGACACTCAAAGTGGATGGAGAGATAAAGAGTTTCCAAGGGGCACCTAGGTGGCTCAGTGGGTTAAGCCACTGCCTTTGGCTCGGGTCATGATCTCAGGATTCTGGGACTGAGTCCCACATTGGGCTCTCTGCTCAGCAGGAAGCCTACTCCCCCCCACCTCTCTGCCTGCCTCTCTGCCTACTTGTGATCTCTCTATCTGTCAAATAAATAAATAAAATCTTTAAAAAAAAGAGTTTTCAAGACCAGCAACGTTTACAAGATGATGCGACCACCAAGCCAACACTGCAGGAAATATTAAGGGGGTTCTATAAAAGAGGTAAAATCCCAAGAATATAATTGAACAGACATATATGGAGACAATCTACAGAAAGAAAGATTTCAAAGGTAACACAATGTCAATAAAAATGTATCTCTCAATAATCACTCTCAATGTGAATGGTCTAAATGCGCCCATAAAATGGCACAGGGTTGCAGATTGGATAAAACAACAGGATCCGTCCACGTGTTGTCTACAAGAGACCCATTTTGAACCTAAGGATACATACAGACTAAAAGTGAAGGGATGGAGAAACATCTTTCATGCCAATGTCCTCAAAAGAATTATGGGGTAGTGATTCTCATACCAGATAAATTATATTTTAAACTAAAGACTGTAATCAGAGATACAGAAGGATACTACATAATTCTTTTTTTTTCTTGAGCTTTTTGTTTTTTTAATTTTTATTAAATTTATTTTTTTATTTAAACATATAATGTAACCCCACCACCCTCTCCCAACCCCCCTTCCCCCCCCTCAGTTTGTTTTATGACATTAAGAGTCTCTTTTGGTTTGTCTTCCTCCCAATCCCATCTAAAGGGACTATCCACCAAGAAAATCTAACAATTGTAAATATTTATGCCTGCAATAAGGGAGCAGCCAATTACATAAGAAAACTGTTAATCAAGACAAAGAGTCATATTGATATGAATACATTAATAGTAGAAGATCTTAACACACCACTCTCAGTAATAGATCATCCAAGCAGAAAATCAGTAAAGAAACAAGAGCATTGAATGGCACATTGGACCAGATGGACCTCATAGATATATACAGAACATTCCACCCTAAAACAGAAGAATATTCATTCTTCTCAAGTGCACATTGAACCTTCTCCAGAATAGGCCACATACTGAGTCACAAATCAGGGCTCAACTGATACCAAAAGATTGAGATTATTCCCTGCATATTCTCTTCTCAGATCACAATGCTTTGAAACTGGAGTGCAATCACAAGGAAAAGTTTAGAAGGAACTCAAACACCTGGAAGCTAAAGACCACATTGCTTAAGAATGCTTGGACCAACCAGGAGATCAAAGAAGAACTTAAACAATTCATGCAAACCAATGAGAATGAAGACACTTTGGCCCAAAGCCTATGGGATACAGCAAAGGGAGTCTTAAAGGGGAAATACATATCCATCCAAGCCCCCCTTGAAAAAATTGAAAAATCCAGAATACACCAGCTGTCTCTACACCTTAAAGACTTGGAGAATCAACAACAAATTAATCCGACTCCACACACAAGAAGGGAAATAAGCAAGATTAGAGAAGAGATCAATGAGATAGAAATTAGAGATACAGTATAACGCATCAATGAAACTAGAAGATGCTTTTTTGAAAGAACCAGTAAGATTGATAAACGATTGGCCAAACTAATCCAAAAGAAAAGAGAGAAGGCTCAAATTAATAAAATTGTGAATGAAAAGGGAGAGATCACAACTAACACCAAGGAAATAGAAATAATCATCAGAAGTTATTATCAACAGTTATAAGCCAATAAGTTAAGCAACCTAGATGAAATGGATGCATTTCTGGAAAACTATAAACTTCCAAAATTGAACCAGGAAGAAACTGACAACCTGAAAAGACCAATATCTCGTAACGAGATTGAAGCAGTGATCAAAAACGTCCCAGAAATCAAGAGCCCAGGACCTGACAGATTCCCTGGGGAATTCTACCAAACTTTCAAAGAAGAAATAACACCTATTCTCCTGAAGCTGTTTCAAAAAATTGAAGCGGAAGGAAAACTTCCAGACTCTCTATGAAGCAAGCATTACCCTGATTCCCAAATCAGGTAAAGACCCCACCAAAAAAGAGAATTTCAGACCAATATCACTGATGAATATGGATGCTAAGATTCTCAACAAGATCCTAGCAAATAGCATCCAACTCGCATTAAAAAGATTATCCACCATGACCAGGTAGGATTCATCCCTGGGTTGCAAGGATGGTTCAACATTAGCAAATCAATCAATGTGATAGAATAAATCAATAAGAGAAGAGAGAAGAACCACATGGTTCTCTCAATGGATGCAGAAAAAGCATTTGACAAAATACAGCATCTGTTCCTGATTAAAACACTTCAAAGAATAGGGATAGAGGGAACATTCCTGAACTTCATAAAATCTATCTATGGAGAACCCACAGCATATATCATCCTCAATAGGAAAAAGCTCACAGGCTTCCCGTTGAGATTAGTTTCATTTGCTTTTGAGGACCATAGAAAGGTAGAACTAGAAGGAGGTCTTAGTATTATATTGGAAGCTTTGGAATAAAGTACTACACAGATGTAATTGATTATTATTGCTATGTTGTCCAACTTCCACATTCAAATAATGAGCTAACTGAGGTTCTTTGGGTTATAAAGTAACTTACCAAAAACTACACAGCTTATAATTGATGGCTCCCAGTCTCAAATCAAGGTTTTCTGAACCAGTTTATTATTCTATTCTTTGCACTGTCCTTACTGACTTTTTCCTGTTCCAGCTGACTTGGTGAAGAGCATATCACTGCCTTCTAGATATATATACTGATATGCTGTTACAATATCACTGTTTACCTCTTCCTCAGTGTAAATCAGGGGATTAAAATATTTTTTAATCCCAGAGACTTAATACCAACTCTTTAGTTTTTCCAGTTCTCTGAGGAGGAGCTATGTTCTTTAGTAGCAGAAAGATGAACTTTGGGTTGGCCTAAGAATAACTTGGGTTGTTTTTCTCTTCCTAAGCAGAATACAGTGGTGGAGAAAAAAGTTGTCATTTTTTCCCAGTAACCAGGATTCCACCATTCAAAAACTCCTATTTGATTTATGTGGCAGAATAAACCATCTCTGGGTTGTAACAATATTAGCTACTATTTGTTGAGTACATAAAATGTGTGGGGATGTATGCTAGGTGCTTTATGAATATTCTTACTTAATCTTTAACATTAATATCAAGAGAAATTTATTATTTGAACCATTTCATAAATTAAGAAACCAAGGCTTGAAGAGATTAAGTAACACATCCACATTTACATAGCTAGTAAGTAGTAGACACAACATTTGAACTTGGATCTCTCTGTTCCAATGCCTACTCTATTTCCACTATGGTAGGCCACTTCTGTGAAAGTAGACTTCTTCCTGTGTGATGTGATTTGAGAGGTATCAGAAAGTATATCCTAGTCATCATCTTAAAAGATTTCTCCTATCAATGTGTTACAGTACATAGGAATTCACAATTAGACTCATTATTTGCTAGTGCAAATTGTAGTTAGTATAGAGGTTAAGAAACCTGGTCTTTAGTACCAAACTTACCACTTCATTACTATGTGAAAATTCCTTGTTTATTTGGTGCATCAGTTTCCCCACCTGTACAAGGGAAAAGATGACTATTGAGGCTTCTTTGTTCTCTGAAATCTTGCAATTCTCTGAAGATGATGAGCC
This sequence comes from Taxidea taxus jeffersonii, assembly GCA_003697995.1. Taxonomy (NCBI): domain Eukaryota; kingdom Metazoa; phylum Chordata; class Mammalia; order Carnivora; family Mustelidae; genus Taxidea; species Taxidea taxus. The sequence goes on along the minus strand of ML095757.1, from coordinate 12,988 downwards.
AATTCTTCCAGTCTGTCTATTCCTCATAATAATGACAGACTGGAAGTATGAGAAATTCCTTGCCAAGTGGTAGTTAATTCAAATATCAGTTTTCATGATGAGCCCATCTCCACTACGATCCTTCCCCACCCTAACCTTAACTTGTCTAAGTGGAACTAGGATCAATCTTTTGTCTCATCCTTATTGCTTCATATTATTCTGAATAGAATACAGATGGGCAATGATAGCTGGGGATTCATCTGATGTTAGAGGTAACATGCCCTGATGGCCCAGATCAAAAGGGGCCAAGAATCTTCCTATTTAACAAGTACCCTCAACTGCTCAGTTTGAGACTCACTGTGCTAGCAAAATATAATGTTTGTTACTTTTATTAAGAAGTAATTATAAAGATAACATTAACTATTTTATTTATGTATTTCTCTATGTATGTACATATTTGTTATACTCTAACTTGTAAAAAATATTTACAGGCATGTTTGTGCTAGTTTCTTCAAAAGCAAAAAAATGAACTATTGGACCATCAACAATATAAAAAGGTTTTGTACAGCAAAGGAAACAGTCAGCAAAACTAAAAGGCAGCCCATGGAATGGGAGAAGGTAGCGTGAATGTTTTATCAGTTAAAGGGATAGTATCCAAAATCTATAAAAAAAAAAAAACTTCTCAAACTCAACACCATACAAACAAACAAACAAACAAAAATACAGTCAAGAAATGGGCAGAAGACATGAGCAGACATTTCTCCAAAGAAGACATACAGACACATTTAAAAAATGCACAACACCACTTATCATGAGGTATGATACAAATCAAAACTGTAATGAGATACCACCTCACACCAGTCAGAACAGCTAAACTTAACAAGACAGGAAACAATAAATATTGGTGAGAATGCAGAAAAATGGAAACCATCTTACATTGTTGGTGGGAATGCTAACTGGTGCAGACACTGTGGAAAACAGTATGGAGGTTCCTCAAAAAGTTAGAAATAGAACTACTTTTGATCCATAAATTGCACCATCAGGTATTTATTCAAAGGATAAAAATATAATGGGTTTGTACACCCCAGTGTTTATAGCAGCAATGTCCACAATATTCAAATATGGAAAAATCCCAGATATGCTTCAATAGATGAGTGGGTAAAGAAGGTGAATGGATAAAGAAGATACATGCATACATACATATATACATACATCCAATGAAATACTACTCAGCCATAAAAAATGAAATTGTGCCATTTGCAACAATGTGGATGGAACAAGAGGACATTATACTAAGTGAATAAATCAGTCAGAAAGACAAATACCATATAATTTCACTCATAATGTGAAATTTAAGAAACAAAACAGATGAACATAGTGTTAGGGAAGGAAAAATAAAATAAGATGAAAATTGAGAGGGAGACAAACCATAACATATGCTGAACTCTAGGGGAAAAATGAGGGTTACTGCAGGGGAGGTGGTTGGGGAGAAAGGATAACTGAGTGAGGGGCATTAATAGGGTACTTGATGTAATGAGCATTGAGTGTTGACTGTTTCCTTTGCTATGCAGAAAGTCCCAAATGTTAATTTAATTTTTTCTAATTTAATTTTATTTTCTTTAGTGTTCCAAGATTGGTTGTTTATGCACCACACCCAGTCCTCCATGCAATACATGCCCTCTTTACTACCCACGACCAGGCTCACCTAACTCCCTGACCTCCTCCCCTCCAAAATGCTCAGTTTCTCAGAGACCAGTCTCTCATGGTTCGTCTCGCCTCCTATTTCCCTCAATTCACTTTTCCTTTCCTTCTCCTAATGTCCTCCATGTTATTCTTTATGCTCCACAAGTAAGTGAAACTATATGATAATTGACTCTCTCTGCTTCACTTATTTCACTCTGCATAATCTCCTCCAGTCCCGTCCATGTTGATACAAAAGTTGGGTATTCATCCTTTCTGTTGGAGGCATAATATTCCATTGTATATATGGACCGTATCTTCTTCATCCATTGGTCTGTGGAAGGGCATCCTGGTTCTTTCCACAGTTTGGTGACTGTGGCCATTGCTGCTATGAACATTGGGGTACAGATGGCCCTTCTTTTCAATACATCTTTATCTTTGGGGTAAATGCCCAGTAGTGCAATTGCAGCTTTATTTTTAATTTCTTAAGGAATCTCCACTCTGTTTTCCAAAGTGGCTGCACCAACTTGCATTCCCACCAACAGTATAAGAGGGTTTCTCTTTCTCCACATCCTCTACAACACATGTTGTTTACTGTCTTGTTAATTTTGGCCATTCTAACTGGTGTAAGGTGTTATCTCAATGTGATTCTGATTTGAATCTCCATGATGGCTAATGATGATGAACATTTTTTCTTGTGTCTGTTAGCCATTTGTATGTCTTCTTTGGAGTTGTTTCTGTTCATTTCTTCTGCCCATTTTTTATTTGATTATCTGTTTTATGAAGGTTGAGCTTGAGGAGTTCTTTATAGATCTTGGATATCAGCCCTTTGTAGTGTCATTTGCAAATATCTTCTCCTATTCCGTGGGTTGCCTCTTTGTTTTATTGACTGTTTACTTTGCTGTGCAGAAGCTTTTGATCTTGATGAAGTCCCAGAAGTTCATTTTCACTTTTGTTTCCTTTGCCTTTGGAGACATGTCTTGAAAGAAGTTGCTGCAGCTGATGTCAAAGACGTTATTGTCTATATTCTCCTCTAGGATTTTGATAGATTTCTATCCCATATTGAGGTCTTTTATCCATTTTGAGTTTATCTTTGTGTATGGTGTAAGAGAATGGTCAGGTTTCATTTTTCTATACATAGCTGTCCAATTTTCCCAGCACCACTCATTGAAGAGACTGTCTTTTTTCCACTGAATATTTTTTTCTGCTTTGTCAAAGATCATTTGACCGTAGAGTTGTGGGTCCATATCTGGGCTCTTTACTCTGTTCCACTGGTCTATGTGTCTGTTTTAGTGCTGGTACCATGCTGTCTTGGTGACCACAGTTTTGTAATAAAGCTTAAAATCAGGCAACGTGATGTCTCCAGTTTTGTTTTTCTTTTTCAGCATTTCCTTAGCAGTTCCAGGTCTTTTCTGGTTCCACACAAATTTTAGGATTGTTTGTTTGAGCACTTTGAAAAATGACAGTGGAATTTTGATCAGGATGGCATTGAAAGTATAGGTTGCTCTGGGCAGTATAGACATTTTAACAATATTTATCCTTCTGATCCATGAGCATGGAATGTTTTTCCATCTTTTTGCATCTTCTTCAATTTCTTTAATGAGTGTCCTGTATTTCCTCTAGTACAGATCCTTTGGTTAGATTTATTCCCAGGTATCTTGTGGTTCTTGGTGTTATAGTAAATCGAAAATTCTTTAATTTTCCTTTCTATATTTTCATTGTTAGTGCCTAAGAAAACAACTGATTTCTTCTTTAAGATTTTATTTATTTATTTGACAGAGAGACCACAATTAGGCAGAGTGGCAGGCAGGGAAATACGGGGGAAGCAAGCTCCCTATGGATCAGAAAGCCTGATGTGGGGCTCGATTCCAAAACCCTGAGACCATGACCTGAACCAAAGGCAGAGTCTTAACCCACTGAGCACCCAGGTGCCTCAAGAAAGCAACTGATATCTGTGCATTGATTTTGTACCCTGCCACATTACTGAGTTACTGTATGAGGTCTTGTAGTTTGGGGGTAGAGTCTTTTGGGTTTTCCTTATAAAGTATGATGTCATCTGTGAAGAGAGAGAGTTTGACTTCTTTATTACCAATTTGAATAAATTTTATTTTTTTTTTGTTGTCCGATTGCTGTTGCTAGGACTTCTAGTACTATGTTGAACAGCAGTGGCAAGAGTGGGCTTCCTTGTCATGATCCTGATCTTAAAGGAAAGGCTGTCAGCTTTTCCCTATTCAGAATGATATTCACTGTGAGTTTTTCTTTTCTTTTCTTTTTTTCACTTTTTATCTATTTGACACACACAGAGAGAAATCACAAAGAGGCAGAGAGGCAGGCAGAGAGAGAGGGGGCAGCAGGCTCTCTGAGCAGAGAGCCTGACACTGGACTCAGTCCCAGGACCCTGAGATCATGACCTGAGCCTAAGGCAGAGGCTTAACCCACTGAGATACCAGTTGCCCTGCTGTGAGTTTTTCATAGATAGATTTTATGAAGTTCAGGAATGTTCCCTCTATCCCTATATTTTGAAGAGTTTTAATCAGGAACGGATGCTGTATTTTGTCAAATACTTTTTCTGCATTCATTGAGAAGACCATGTCGTTCTTCTCTCTTCTCTTATTGATTTGTTCTATCTCATTGATTGATTTGCAGAAGTTGAACCACCCTTGCATCCCAGGGATAAATCGCACCTGGTCATGGTGGATAGTCTTTTTAATGTCCTGTTGGATCCTATTAACTAGGATCTTGTTGAGAATCTTGGCATCCATATTCATCAGGGATATTGGACTGAAATTCTCCTTTTTGGTGGGTCTTTATCTGGTTTGGGGATCAGGGTAATGCTGGTTTCATAGAAAAAGTCTGGAAAATTTCCTTCAGTTTCTATTTTTTGAAACAGCTTAAGGAGAATAGCGTTATTTCTTCAAATTAGTAATTTTATGAATGAAAGGGGAAAGATCATGACTAACACCAAGGAAATATAAACAATCGTCAGAAATTATTATCAACATTTATATGCCAATAATTTAAGCAACCTAGAAGAAATGGATGCATTCCTGGAAACCTATAAACTTCCAAGACTGAAACATAAAGAAATTGACAACCTGAATAGACTAATATCTAGTAATGAGATTGAAGAAGTGATCAAAAACCTCCCCAAAAACAAGAGTCCAGGACTTGATAGAATCCCTGGGGACATCTCTGAGGTCCATCTGGTCCAAAGTGTCATTCAAAGCTCTTGTTTATTGATTTTCTTCCTGCATGATATGTCTATTACTGAGGGTGGCATGTTAAGTTCCCCTACAATTAATGTATTCATATAAGTATGACCCTTCATTTTGATTAACAATTGGCTTATGTAGTTGGCTTCTCCCGTATTGGGGGCATAAATATTTACAATTCTTAGTTATTCCTGGTGGATAGACCCTTTAAGAATGATGTAATGTCCATCTCTATCTCTGACTACAGTCTTTAGCTTAAAATCTAATTTATCTGACATGTAAATTGCTACCCCAGCTTTCTTTTGAGGCCCATTGGCATGAAAGATGCTTCTCCATCCCTTCACTTTCAGTCTGGGTGTATCTTTAGGTTCTAAATGTGTCTCTTGTAGATAGCATATGGATGCATCATGTCATTTATCCAGTCTGCAACCCTGTGCCACTTTATAGGAGCATTTAGGCTGTCCACTTTGAGAGTGATTGTTGAAAGGTAAGTTTTTATTGACATCATGTTGCCTGTGAAGTCTTTGTTTCTGTAGATTGTCTCTGTAAATTTCTGTTCTATATCACTCTCAGGTTTTTTCCTCTTTTATAGATCCCCTTTAATATTCCTCGTAGTAAAAAAAAATATTTCTTGTAGTGCCAGCTTGGTGGACACATACTTTTTTTTTAAAGATTTTATTTATTTATTTGACAGACAGAGATCACAAGTAGGCAGAGAGGCAGACAGAGAGAGAGAGGGGAGAAGCAGACTCCCTGCTGAGCAGAGAGCCCAAAGCAGGGCTTGAACCCAGGACCCTGGGATCATGACCTGAGCTGAAGGCAGAGGCTTTAACCCACTATGCCACCCAGGTGCCTCTGGACACATACTTTTTTAAACCTTGCAAGTCTTGGAAGCTCTTTATCTCTTCATCCATTTTGAATGTCAGCCTTGCTGGATAATGTATTCTTGGCTGCATGTTCTTCTTATTTAATGCCCTGGATATGTCTTGCCAGCACTTTCTGGCTTGCCAGGTTTCTGTGGACAGGTATGTTCTTCTGATGAACTTTCCTCTATATGTAAGAATCTCTTCCCCCTAGCTGCCCTTAGGACCTCATAAAAATTATGATTTGTGAATTTTATAATTATGTGTCTTGAGGTCTTTCCAGAATTATTGATCTTGGGGGAGTTCCCTATCTGCTTCTAGGACACAAAAACTTGTTCTATTCCCCAGACTATGGAAACTTTCTTCCAGAATTTGTTCAACTATATCTTCTAGTCTTCTCTCTCTCTCCACTCCCCAAGGGATCCCAATAATTCTAACATTGGAATGTTTCATGGCATCATTTATTTCCCTAATTCTGTTTCCCTGACTTCTAAGCTGTTTGTTCTAGGCCTCCTCCTGATCCTTCTTTTCTACTAGTTTGTCTCCTAGATCACTAATTCTATCTTCTGCCTTGGTTGCCCAGCTGTTAGAGTATTTAGATCAGATAGAATCTCTTTGATAGTGTTTTTAACTTCTACCAGATCAGCTCTCACTTCCATCCTTAGAGATTCTATGTTGCAACTAATGGTTTTCTCCGACCTAGCCATTCCCTGGATAATTGTTACACTGAATTTCCTTTCCGACATACTATTTATGTCCATATGCAGTAGTTCTGTGGCAGAAGGCACAGTCTCTGAGTGTTTGCTCTGTTTGTTGTTCCTCCTCTTAGTCATTTTGTTGAGAAGTGGTTGAGGGATTTTATAGCTGGATATATCAACCACAATCCAGGCAAGGTGCTCCCTCTCCACTGATGTCTTCTGATCTGGTCAAGATCCAGAAGTATATAATTGTACATCTCAGGCTGATTTCATGGGTTTTAAGAGTGTTCTGGTAGATATTTAGCTCACTTTAGGGGACTGGTTGAAACAGGTTCTCCTACTTCTCCGCCATATTGCCCCTCCAACTCAGCATTGAGTGTCATATACACTGATGAATCACTAAGTTCTACTTCTGAAACTAATAAAAATAATAAAATAAATAAGACATATTCATTATCTATGAGAAATATAAGATCTAGTGCGTGAGCCAAACAAATGAATAATAACAAGACATGGGGATTATAACAGAAGATTATAAGAGAAATATGTAAAGAGGCTATTGGGGCCCTGACCAGCATAGGTAGTATTAAGGAAGCCTCAGTGGAAGGGATGGTGCCTAAGACAAATTTTATATGTGAATAAGAGTTAGGAAGAGAAGGGGAAGAAGGTGTTCCAGGCAAATAGTTCAGCTGTAAGGTTCTATAAAAATATTATTTAGTCTGATCAAATAATATATAGTACTATTCCTAGTGCATTAAAAAACTGATAGCTATTATTGTATTGTTTTATGCTTCTATGAGATCTGTTAGTCAAAGAGGTCATCCAGGATACCCTAGACTTGAGAAATTCAGCATGTTTGGCCATGAAACTTAGTAGAGAACAGAGAATAGTCGCCATCCTATACCATTATCAAAACCCCCAGTTTAATCAACTCAAGGATGACCATAAAACCTCACATCTTAAAGGTCATATGATTTCTGTAAGTAGATTTTGCTTCCTGCAACTTTATTGAATTTATCAGTTCTACCAATTTTTCAGTAGTGTTTTTTGGGTTTTCTACCTAGAGTATCATATCTTCTGCAAACAGTGAAAGTTGTACTTCTTCCTTGCTGATTTGAATTTCTTATATTTCTTTTCATTTGATTATTGTGGCTAGGACTTCCAGTTCTATGTTAATAACTATGGTGTGAATGGATATTCCTGTTTTATGCCTGACTGGAGATGAAAATCTCCCAGTCTTTTCCCATTGAAGATGATATTGGCTGTGGTATTTTTTTCTATAATTTCTTTACCATGTTGATGTATGTTCCCCCTAAACTTACTTTATTGAGGGATTTTATCATGAATGGATGTTGTATTTTTTCTGCATCTTTTGACAACAAACTAAAAGGCAACCTACTGAATGGCAAAAGATATTTACAAATGACATATCTGATAAAGGGTTAGTATCCCAAATTTTAAAAAGAATTTACAAAACTCAACACCCCTCAAATGAATAATCTATTTTTAAAATTAAATTAAATTGTTTTTTAATTTTTTATTTAACTTCAATTTAGCATATACTGTATTATTACATTCAGAGATAGAATTTAGTGATTCATTAGTTGTATACAACAATCTAGTTTAAAAATGGCCAGAAGTCATGCAAATATATTTTTCCAAAGAAGACATCCAGATGGCTCAACATCACTCATCATAAGGGAAACACAAATCAAAAGTACAATGAGCTATCATCTCACACCAGTCAGAATAGCTAAAATCAGCAACACAAAAAACAGCAGGTGTTGGTGGGGGTGCAGAGAAAAAAGGAACATTTGTGCACTGTTGCTAGGAATGCATACTGGTGAAGCCACTATGGAAAACGGTATGGAGGTTCCTCAAAAAGTTAAAAATAAAGCTACCTTATGACCAACAATTGCACTACTAGGTATTTATGCAAAGAATACAAAAAATAGTAATTCAAAGGGATACATGTACTCCAATGTTTATAGCAGCATTATCTATAATGGACAAATTTTAGAAATAGCCTGTGTCCATCCACTGATAAGTGGCTAAAGATGTGATATATCTATATATCCATATCTATTATTATTAATGTTAACAATAATAATAATAATAATATATTCAGCCATTAAAAAAAGAATAAAGTCTTGCCACTTGCAATGGCATGGGTGGAGCTGAAGTTTTTTATGCTAAGTAAAATAAGTCAGTCAAAGAAAGACAAGTACTGTATGACTTCACTTATATGTGGAATTTAAGAAATAAAACAGATGAGTAAAAAGAAAAAAAAATAGAAAGGCAAACCACGAAACAAACTCTTAACTATAGAGAACAACCTGATGGTTATCAGGGGAAGTATGTGGGGAGATGGGTTACATTGGAGATGGGGCTTAAGGAGTGCACTTGTGTGATGAGCACCAGGTGTCATACAGAAGTGTTGAACCATTATATTGTACACCCAAAACTAATATTATACTGCTTGTTAACTGGAATTTAAATAGAAAGTTAAAAAAAAAAAAGGTTGAGCAGCCTCTCAATGGAGTTACCCTCATTCCCAAAGTTCTATGTATTTGTGGTTTATTCTCATACACTTTGGTCTTCCTGTGTTTTGTTTTTGTTTTTGTTCTTTGAGGCTGACATGATAAGGGCTGGATGGCTTTTACAGAACACATATTCCAACTTTCATAAAGAAAAAATTGATCTCTTGTTGACTGATTTCAAGTTTCTGACCATCTCTGAACCAAAGAACTGTCTTGTTTTTCTGTGGTAGTTTATTATACTTAGATCCTACCATTTGTTTGGAGACCCAAAGAACTGGGAGTAATGTCAGAGGTTATATAATCCAGCAGTTTAAATCAAAACCAGCTAAGAAGATAGTTGTATGCCTTATTCTTTAAGATTCTCAAAAAAAATGTATCTTTTTACTACTCTTGATAGGTTATTGTGATACTTCTTCCTTGTGATCTCATGCCTAAGAGATTCATGACATATTGTAGATGTCCCATAAATATTTGTTTTTTTAAGTTTTTAAAAAATTTTTGAATAATATCTACACCGAACATGGGGCTCAAACTTACAACACTAAGACCAAGAGTTACATGCTTCACTGACTGAACCAGCCAGGCACCTCAATAAATATTTGTCAAATACATTTTTGGAGAGAGTTCTTATCCCATTTTATAAATTTGCAAATTTAGCATCATTTATCATTACAGTAATATAAGAACTATTTGAAACTGGCTACATAGGGAAAAGAAAATTTACCCACACTGCCAGTACTCTCCCATTAACATTGCTGGGATTTTGACTTAGGTTTTTGAGAGACATTGTTATGTGTGGATTTAAGAAATGAAACAAAACAAAACAAAATAAAACTTTTCATATACCTGTCTTTTTTTCTTACTTGCCAAAATCTCATAGTATTTTTGTGTTTCATGTAATCTTCATAACCATCACTTTTATGGTTGCATGATAGTATTTTTTTAAATTTGGGGGCAATGTCATGGCATTTATATATCCTATGTGTTATTGCGTCTTCATCTTCCAATCTTGTAAATAAGCACCCACAAACGTCAGATCACTAGGTTTTTTTGACTGTAACAACCTTTCCCTTTAAAACTTACTGACTGTATTCATCTTGTAGAGTATTAGCAGAACCTATTTCTTCTTCCTTTAAAGATTCACATTCATGAACACAGTGAGTTCTTACTGTTGGTCTACAATTACTAGCATACATATTAGATACCCGTCCTTACAGTTTAAGGGAAAAAATTAATACATACTTAGATAAGTTCTAATATGAAGAAAATTCCTGAATAGGGATGTATTTATCTTATAAGCAATCAGAATAAGCACATCTTAGGAGTGTGTGTGTGTGTGTGTGTGTGTGTGTGTGTGTGTGTGTGTGTGTGCGTGCTGAGGACTACATAAGGAAGGGAAGACTGAGAAGAAAACTATATTGCAGTTGACTTCCAGGCAGGGCAAGATAAGAGAAAGTAGCTCTTTACCAGTCACTTTGGGAATACTTCCAGGAAATGTTACCATTGTTCACCATCATACATTATTTTTGGCCTCAGACATGTGAACATGTGGTTCTCTGTGGCATTGGGATGTGTGTGAGGATGAGCTTTTCTCACATTAGATATGGTTTTGAAATATGATAATGTAATGGAAAGGGGCCAAAGTTATTTCCAGGAGTGTTCTGAGAGACACAGTGTCATGGAACTACGTGACTTTGATGAGATAACACCTAGGATGTCTGAGTCAGTGTGGGGCCATTAGAGGTTCTGAATGATGAGGACACAGGCATAGAGAGAAGTTGTAGATATGACTGAAGAAGTAGGAAGATCTGACTGACAAGAAAAGATTAAAGGAGCTATGTTTTTCCAGACACATTTGCTTATAAGACACAAAGAATAGGTCATGCAGTCCTCTACAAATATCTGGAATGCATTAATGCTAATGTAAGGGAAAATAATTTTGGGGGTTGGGAATGCTAAGAAAACTAGGATTCATAGATAGAGACAAAGGAAGATATTTAAAAATTGGTTTTCTTTGAGGATGTTCAGAAGTAATATTAAAAAATATTGGCAACCTATATAACAAAAACAGTGATCAGTCAGAACGGACGCAGGCCCATGACACTGGAGCAAGGTCCTAGTGGCCCACTCCTGTGTCAGGCAATACTTGATGGTGAGAAGAGCTAAAGGAGGTATTAAGGAAGTCACGGCAATGGGGAGTAGTTTTGAGAGATATAAGGTGGCTATTTACCAACTAGCATTAAGGTGTTTTAAAGTTTTAGCAATTAATATGAACATACAACAGTTGTTATAAACTGAGGATGACTTTATTCCCCAGGGAATATTTGGCAATTTCTAGAGACAATTTTTATTGTTGTGGCTGGGGAAATGTTACTTGTATCTAGTAAGTAGAGGTCAGTGATGCTGCTAAACAACCAACAATGCACAAAACAATCCTCTCCTTCCCCCACCATACACACAATAAGGAATTATATGGCTCAAAATGTCAATATTGTCAAAGCTGAGAAACCCTGGTCATACAGATCAGATCAGTTGAATTTCAGCTCCATCATCGAGGAAGCTAAGTACATACAAGAATTTCATAATGGAAATTACTGATATTTGTCTCTCTCTTCAACTCCTTTAGCACCATTGTCTCTCCGGGATGCTCAATTAGAAACTTGATATCTTCTTTAGTTCCCCTTTTCTCTCCCTCCCCACACTCAGTAGTCTTCAGGCCCACTGTATTTAATTTTCTGGCTGTCTCTAATCCAGATTCTCCTCTCCCTTCCACTTCTACTACCTTAATTTAAGCCTTTATATTCACCCCCTTTTTCTACCCAGTATCTCATTCCAGGAATATTTCAATCACATCTAAGTGTTTTTCAGACTTTCCTACTTCCACTCCATTCTCTGTACTCTGTTACCATTGTAACGTTATACCTAGTGCACACTGCTATGCTCAGCAGGTAATGAGTAAATGTTTATTAAATTTATCAATAAACAAATGGGATCCACTATACCCTTACTCCAAAATTTCCAATGGTTCCTTGATGCCTACAGAATAAATGCAAAATACCATCACCTGACATGTGAGATAATTCAAAATGCTATACCAAATTCTCTTACCAGTTTAATTTCCATGTATCTCAAACTCAGAGCAATTTCACTCCTTTACCATCACTTAATACTCTAAAAGAATGAATGTCTCACATTTATGTCAAATGTCATACCTTTTCCCATTTATATGTTTCTCAAACATGCTATTGTAAAATACTGCTGGCTTTTAGTCATCTTTGGCAGCTTCTCTCAATGGTTCTCAGTGAGGGTGGAAGTGAGGGGTCTCATTCAAAGACTTAAAAATAAAAATTCCCAGACCCCACCACACATTTACTGAATCAAATCTGGAAGAGGCAGGCATACAGATGTCTATTTGATCCTAATAAAATTAAAAACACACACACTCACAGACATCAATTGGCCTTACATACTTGGGTCTATTTTTGGACTCTACACTTTTCTATTAATTTATATGTTTATTTTTTCACCAGTACCACACTGTTGTTTTATTAATCTTTTCAAAGAACTCACTTTTGGTGTAATTAGCTGTAAATTTAAGTTTGTTGACTCTTATCTCCATTCTGTGACTTCATTTGTATTTTTTAAAATTTGCTGTTCAGTTAAAAAATTTCCATGTGTTCTTATCTACATTTTCTATATCTTTGCTGAGCCTTCATATTTTTCATTCCTTTCATGAGTGTTCACCTTTACTTCTTAGAGCAATCAATGTTGTATTTAGTTAGTTGTTTTAAAGAGTTTTTAAAAAGGTTTATTTATTTATTTTAGAGAGAGAGAGCATGAATTGGGGAAGGGGTAGAAGGAGAGGGAGGGGGAAGGAGAGAGAGAGAGTGAGAGAGCGAGATAGCAAGAGAGAGAGAAGCAGACTCCCCACTGAGCATGGAGTCCTATGTTGACAGGAGCTGACCCATGACCCTGAGATCATGACCTGAGCCAAAATCAAGAGTCAGCTGCTTAAC
>RCUC01070089.1:0-63198 GCA_003697995.1 Taxidea taxus jeffersonii | reverse complement strand
ATCCATCATCTACCACCCACCACCATCTACCACCCACCACCATCCATCATCCACCATCCATCCATCCATCATCCACCACCCACCACCATCTACCACCCACTACCATCCATCATCCACCATCCATCCATCCATCCATCCATCATCCACCACCCATCCATCCATCATCTACCACCCACCACCATCTACCACCCACCACCATCCATCATCCACCATCCATCCATCTATCCATCCATCCATCCATCATCCACCACCTATCCATCCATTATCCATCTTTCCACTAGCTATTAAATAAAGACATTCAATGCAAGGCACTGTAATTTACACAGTGAAGGAAGTACCGTCATCCCCCCTTATTTGTGGGAGATCCATTCCAAGACACCCAATTGATGCCTGAAACCACAGGTACTACTGAACCTGATATATACCATGTTTTTTGCTACATGTACAAACCTATGATAAGGTTTAATATACAAATTAGGCATGGGAAGAGATTAACAATAATAACTAATAAAATAATTATAATAATATACAATAAAAAAGCAATATGAATGTGCTCTCTCTCTCTCATAATATATCGCATCCTGTATCCACCCTTCTTCTTGATGTGAGATGATAAAATGCCTACATGATGAAATGAAGTCAGATAAATGACGCAGGCCTTGTGACACAATATGTCCAAAAATCTGCTTCCAGACTGCCACTGATCTTGAGTGACTGGGACCACGGATGAATAGGGTCTACTGTACCCAGATAATGCCCTAATTATCAATCACCATAATGTAGTCAGGGAATCAAATGGTATCGATTTGAAAACTAGAAATCAAACAAGTATATAATAACTTAATCCTCAGTCATAACAAATTAGTAAGGGTGATAAAGCATAAGATATTAAGAAGTGTAAGATATTGGGCACCTGGGTGGATCAATTGGCTAAGCGACTGCCTTTCAGTTCAGCTCATGATCCCAGAATCCCGGGATCGAGTCCCACATTGGGCTCCCAGCTCCACGGGGAGTCTGCGTCTCCCTCTGGCCTTCTCCTCACTCATGCTCTCTCCCACTGTTTCTCTCTCAAACAAATAAATAAAATCTTTTTAAAAAGAAGTGTAAGATATTAATTAATTATTCCATTAATAATACAGAACCTGTTTAAGCAGTCCTTACAGAAAAGGGACTTCAGCTACACCGCTAAAGAAATAAAAACACATTTTTTGAGAGAGAGAGAGCACGCAAAATAATCCAAGAAGACAGAAAAGAAGCACAACACGGCAGCCAAGGTGCCTACCCTCCACAGATGACACCAGATGAGGATGCCGTTTGCACCTGCCTTGTAGGTCATGAGGGCATAAAGCCTTCCTGAAGAGTGACAGTCTTTACATATTGCCTCAAGTTCACAACAATGACACCTTAGGGAGCAGAAAATGAAAGAGGGGCTAGCTTATGGTTGATTTACTCGTTCAGGTGTTAACACACTCATCTCTTCTAGTCACTGTTCATTATGTATTCTTGAGCCAAGCTGGCTATCTTTCATCCCTTACTGTATTCAGGGAAGAAAAAAAAAAACACATAAAACCATTTTCCTGGTTGAATGGGTAAAATAATTTAAAAGCCAATATGTTAGCCTGGCAGCTTGTCTAACAACCATGAGACTCTCTGCAGAACAATAATTAAAGAAGCTCTTTCTTTATTATGTAAATTATTCATTCACTTGTTAATGCAGGTGAATGTTTCCATTTCTATAGAATGAGGACTGAAGATAGTTCGGCCATTCCAAAAGTCACCTCTCATCAGCTTGTCACACTTTAATCATGAAGTTACTGCCCGGCTGCATTCCTGGGGATGAAATACCTTCACCTTCCATAATGACACAATCGCACAGTAAGATTTATGCTGTGTTTATACTAAATAACAGATATGGTAAAGCCATGCATCTGCTCAAAGGGCACAAAAATATCCATCGGGGCAAGCATCCTCTTAAATGTCCTGAAAAGATTGGACTTCAGGTCGCCATCTCCTGAGGTACAATGCATGGAGACAAGATGGAGAGAGATTTCTTAGTAGCTCTTAAGTACAAGCAGTGGGTTAAGACTCCAGAAAAAATCAGGGGTCGGTGGAGGGGTTGGAGCCCCATGGTGGCTGTAGAGAGTACTTAAAAGAAAAGAAACAAAAATAAAATTATCTGGGCACCTGAGGTCCCACTGATGAAGGAGCAGAAGGCTGGCTGAGGACAAGGCAAAAGCTGGCACCTTACAACCCCTCTCCCCACACCCCACCTCAGTGACATGCGTGAAATGCCTCAGGCACTCCTGGCTGCCCTAAAAGAAAAACAAATAGTTAACTTGCAGAGATCACAGTCCTGCAAGACAGGAGTCTCCCTTGGTTTACAAATGTCCTAGTGATTTACAACAAATTATCTTATCAATAACTTCCAGAGAGAAGTAACTCAGTTCCTCAAGCCTTAATGTCGCCCTCCCCTCCATGAAACTGAGGGAGGCTGAGGCGGAGGGAGATGTAAGTAAAGTTAAATTTCCTTAAACCTTATCTCTAAACCTCCAAGATAGTGTCAACAATCATTCCCAAGCACATGGCCCACTGATATACATCTAAAGGGTCTCAGGAGAAGTTTTTATTATTGGTAATGGATAACCTTTTCCCCAGACAATAGCTAGCCCCTCAAGGTCCTGGAGACCTTGCTTCCAAAATTCCTTAGAAACTTACATCATCCCTAATCCCCTCCCCAATTTACTAGTATATAATAGACCACTCCTCACATCCCCCGGGCAGCAGTTCTTCCTGCCCACGGGTCCTGTCCCCGTGCTTTAATAAACCACCATTTTGCACCAAAGATGTCTCAAGAATTCTTTCTTGGTCATCGGCTCCAGACCTCACCCCACCGAACCTCACCTAGGTTCTAGAACTTCATCACCACCACTGAGCTTTTCACGATCCATCACCCATCTCAAGGGCTCACTTCCCACCCTCACTTTCTTAGGTTCCATATCATAATTCCAATCACTTCTTGGTCCATGTGCTCAGTTCCCTTGCCCCCCTCTCTCAGTGACACTCAACTCACTCAACTCCACCAAGCTGAGTCCCACTCTCTGCCAACACCTGTTATTGTCAGTCTCTTACATTTTAGCCATTCTTATTTGAGGGCAGTGGCATTTTGCTGTGATTTTAATTTCTATTTCTCCAATAGATCATGATACTGACCGTCTAACCACACGTGTTTAGCCATTTGGGTATCATTTTATGTCAAGTACGAGTCCAGGTATCCTACCGGATCATTTATCTTTTTCCTATTGATTTGCAGTGCTTCATACATTCTGGGTATGAATCCTTGGATATTTATGTATTTTTTTAATGTCTTCTTCCAGTCTAAACCATATCTTTTCACTCTATAATTGGTTTTGGATCCACATATATTCTTAATTTTAATAACATCTAAGTGATCATTTTCTCTGTTGTGATTAGTGCTCTTTAATGTCATGTTTAAGACATCTTTCCTAATGAGCTTACATTTATTAAATTTCTCACTGAGAAAATAGAAGCAACCCAGCTTTTATACCCCATGTATCAACAAATCCAACAAGCCATCTGCTTTTCAACTCATATACTCTGTCTTCCCTTCTATACAACAGATGAATTCTCCCTGCTCCTAACCAAGGCCAAATCTGCTACTGCCTCCCATCCCCCCTCATCCACTTAAGACCTTCTGTCTTGCAAATACCTTTCTTCTCTTCAGCATCAAGTTTTCCCTCCGACTATCAACACCCACACATGCTTTAATGTCACCCATTGCATCTATCAGGGTACCAGCTGGAAACTGACAGCACTGAATGAGGATAATTTGAGTAGGACTCATCAAGAGACCATTTACAAAGGCAAGAGTAGGGTGTAGAGAAACATGGAAGATATGGAGTACCACAGGGTACTAGCCAACTAGCATTCAAAAAGAGTCAGCCTTGAAGAATGACTGCTGAAGGGCACCTGGGTGGCTCAGTGGGTTAAGCCTCTGCCTTCCGCTCAGGTCATGTCCTGCATTCGAGCTCTCTGAACAGCAGGGAGCCTGCTTCCTCCTTTCTCTGCCTGCCTCTCTGCCTACTTGTGATCTCTTCTGTCAAATAAATAAATAAAGTCTTAAAAGAAAAGAAAGAAAGAATGATTGCTGAGAGAAGATACAAGGGGAACCGGCTAGCCAGAGGCTTCCTCCTGCAAGGACAGGGCTAGGGAGATAAATGTCATAAACTTACTTTCCTCTCTTTCTCCAGTCTCCAAATGGGGCTCCCCACTGACCAGAGGCAACTGGAAGCCAGAGGTTAAGGCGGATTTTTATATGATCCACATAGATCAGCTTCCTGTGGCATACAGAAGGGTGGAAAAGGATGGAGAAATGTCTGAAATGACTAATGGCAGGTAGACAGCAGACACCGCCTCCTCACCCCCTCCAAGTCCATTCTTATTTTTCAGATGGGCAGAAACCATCTGTCCCCAGTACAAGGGACATGCATTTCTTTAACTCCCACATGAACACAAAGGGATGTCAATGTGCTCCTACTCCCATCTGGAATCTAAAATGTTAATATTGACAGAGTTCTTTGTAGAAGGTAAGAGGATAGAAGTAGGGGGAAATCATTAAGTGATAACAGTCCCCTCCTCACTGGCTGGTGCCAATACCTAAGTTGGTAATATTACTGCCTTTTCTACCAGTCATTCCATGTCTCCCTTGTATTCCATTAGCGTCTTAGCTGGATGCGGTTCTTTTTATAGGGAAGCAACCACAAACTTCATTTCCCATGAAATCAGTGTACTTACTGGTCATATTATTGGACTGCCAAAGTTTTCCATCGACTGATACTACAGGGAAAGTCTAGTCTTTCTCTTGGGTTCCAGACACCTCTTCTTTGCCCCTATTCTGTAGCAGAAGCACAACTGCTCTTGGCATTAAGACCGCTTACCCTGGTTGGTATAGAGACCCATTTCTTTGTCAGCTCAGCAGCAGGAAAAGCCCAGAATGGCTGAGGGAGTGGTCTCATTTTTCAGTTCCTCGGAACTATGACTGTTTCCTTGTGGAAGCATTCCTCGCTTGGGTAATAAGCCCTCTAAACTCATCATCCATGGGGACTGGAGGCAAAAACAAAATAAAACAAAACAAAATAATACGAGTGAGTTATTGGGGGATGCCTGGGTGGCTCAGTCAGTTAGGTGTCTGCCTTCAGCTCAGGTCATGATCCCAGGATCCTGGGATAGAGCCCTAAGTTAGGCTCTCTGCTCTGCGGGGGAGCCTAAGTCTCCCTCTCTCACTGCCCCTCTATCTCTCTCTCTTTCTCTGTCAAATAAATAAATAAACAAACAAACAAGTGAGCTAGTAGGGATAATAGCGAGAGAGGCTACTCCCCATTCCTCCCCTGCCTCAATGTATTCTATGGGGAAAGCACCTTATACCGACTGTTAGTTTAAGAGAAGAACCTCATCCTTCAGGACAGCACCCCAATCCTTCAGGATACTCTGCTCCAGCCGGCTGCATGACTGAGTCTTTACTGGGCTTTTGACTATTCTATCATAGTAGTCACTACAGAGGGGCAGAGTCAGACCATTTCCCAAGGATGAGCCTCACTTTCTTTGCTGTAGAACGTGTCTCCTTGTCAGAGGTGATGTCATATGGGAGACAGTGGCAGTGATAAAGCAGGCATCGTGCTAGTCCATGAAGGGTAGGCTATAGGAAACCCGGTAGGCAGAAAAGACAACTGCCTTGTGAAGTAGGTATCTTCCCTACAAGGACGAAGTGATGTACTCTGCATAATGAGAATGGTGACATAGAATTATTCTACCATGAATTAGCCAGCTTGACTGGATAAATGGTACCGGATGGGGTTCAGTACCAGCCAGATCAGCCTAGGTAAGGAAAGCCTACAAGCAACCTCTATCCCAGCTGCATGGTCACGTAGTACATGGATCCCTTAGGCTGGTTTTAAGACATTGGGAAAAGAAGCTGACATCTAGAGTATGAGTCACCCTGTCCTGATTTCTGAGGTTCTCCTTCAGAGGGCTTGCCCACTGGAACACATGAACTTGGGACATGAATATCTTCATACCTTGTGCCATTCTGAAGGGACTATCCACATCTCTTGCTTCCAGAAGTCCTTCTCCATCATCTTCCAATTTGTTCCTAATCCCTGACTGGCAGGTCAACGTGCTAGCTCCCATCCATGAGTCAGTGTAGACTTCCACCTTGGGCCATTTAATATAATACCAAGTAGACAAGAGATTTACCACCTTAAGTTCTGTCCATTGGGAGCATCTCCCTTCAGAGCGCCCACCCCACCCCCAGCACACCCAGTGAGTGTGCAGCCTCATAGCTATCTTTCCTTAGCACATGGGGCAGGTACACCCATAACCAGGACCAGGCTTTTCCCTTTTCCTTTAACCAGTTGAAGGGAACAAGCACACAGTCAAAGGTATGCATTGAGGGAGAGGAAGCAAAGCATGAGAAGCAGGTACCAGGGGAAGCCACCTGAACTTGCAGTTTATTTTTGCCTTTTGGACCTGCTCGCCCAGACCCCACATTCCACTTCCATTTCATAATAGAGCATGGCTATGCATGTCCAATTTTATGGCTCAGTGGATTAGATAACACAGTTCAAGACTGGCAGCTGAGGTCACGTACTCAACGTGGAGACCCAGAGCCAAGAGGGGCAGTCTCCACCAGGATCCAGGAGCCAGCCAGGAACTGGTTTATTTTAAGTACATAAGAGTTGTTGGTTGGTGAAGGATAACAGATCTTACTCAAAAACTTTCTCTTCTCCTACTGTGGTTTGAACAGTGTAGGTTTTTAAAACTCATCTTTTTTTAAAAAAAAGATTTTATTTATTTATTTGAGAGAGAGAGAGTGAGAGAGAGCATGAGAGCAGAGAAGGTCAGAAGGAGAAACAGAATCCCCATGGAACTGGGAACCTGATGCGGTACTCTATCTCAGGACTCCGGGATCATGACCTAAGCCGAAGGCAGTCGCCTCACCAACTGAGCCACCCAGGTGCCCCTTTAAAACTCATCTTATTTGTTCATGCTTACATATTATATTTTCTTAACCAGTCCTTATTTTTTTTATTATGTTCAGTTAGCCAGCATATAGTACAACATTAGTTTTTGATGTCGCATTCAATGGTCCATTTGTTGCATATAACACCCAGTGCTTATCACAACACGTGCCCTCCCTAATACCCATATTTTAAAGCAAATGAATGCCACCTTGGTATCTGCACCTCTAAAGTTGAAAATACTTTCTACTTAGCCAGATGGACATCCCTGTACTTAACAAAATTAGAATTCCTTAATAGCATTTCATACTCGGTCCATATTTAAATTTCTTTAGTCATGCAAGAAATGTTCCTTATATTTAACTTATGACACCTGTGCCTTTTCTCCAGGCTTGATCTCCTTTAAATGAAAAATTGGGGGAAAAAAGGCAAAATCAGGCAAAATTCAATTAGCCTGCCAAAAATTGCATACATAAGTAGCCAAGCTTCAAAGAAAAGCAAGAAAATGTAGGATACAGTGGTCAGTTTTGGGGAAAGGGCCATAGTTGGAATCAGTTAGATGCAAACAGGGAGCCTTAGAAAGCTGGCAGCGTGCTATTCCTTGAGCAGGGTGATGTTGAGTAAGAACTTCCTTTATGAGTATCTTTAAATTATAACCATATGCTTATGCATTTGAGAACAAAGTTGTGATATAACTTATGAATAATTTCAATATATTAAAATATAATAACATATAATAATAATAAAATACTTTTGCAACAGAAGCAGGTATGCAATTGTCAAGCATAATTTTTTTAAAGATTTTTATTTTTATTTATTTATTTGGCAGAGAGAGAGCACAAGTAGGCAGAGATGCAGGCAGAGAGAGAGGGGTAAGCAGGCTCCCTGCTGAGCAGAGAGGGGATCTGGGGCTTGATCCCAGGACCCTGAGACCATGACCTGAGCCAAAGGCAGAGGCTTAAGCTACTGAGTCACCCAGGCGCCCAAGCATTATTATAATAAATAAAAACAGGGATGCCTGGGTGACTCAGTGGGTTAAGCCTCTGCCTTCGCTCGGGCTCCCTGTTCATCAGAAAGTCTGTCCCTCTGCCCCTTCCCCCTTTCTGCTTGTGCACTCTCTCTCTCTCTCAAATAAATAAGTAAAATATTTTTTAAAATAATAACTAACTAACTAAATAAATAAAAAGAATAGAGCATTCATAGCATTTTGATTGATAGTGGTCTAATCTAAAGGTATCTTTTGCAATGTGTATTTAAGTTAGACCTAACGAAAACCATCACTGAGGATCTATTTTTGAGCAGATCATTAGAATAATGACATTTTTTACATAAGGCCATTGGCTTATATCATAATTTATGACCATCAACTTTAAATCCTGTTCTGTCTGGTATTCTAAATAAATTCCCATATGTTATAAAATTATTGCCACAGTTTGCTTTGACAAACATTCTAACAAAAGCTATTTGAAAATTTTACAAGAGGGCTTAGGAAGGAAGTTTTACAGTTATAAAATATTACATTGAAAAACTAAAAATTTCCCTGTATTGTCCTAAGACCAATGCACATTTTAACAATGGTGTATTTTTTTTTTAAGATTTTATTTATTTATTTGTTAGAGAGAGAGAGAGAGAGAGCGAGCACAGGCAGACAGAGTGGCAGGCAGAGGCAGAGGGAGAAGCAGGCTCCCTGCCGAGCAAGGAGCCTGATGTGGGACTCGATCCCAGGATGCTGGGATCATGACCTGAGCCGAAGGCAGCCGCTTAACCAACTGAGCCACCCAGGCGTCCCCATTTTAATCTCTTGGAGGTAAGAGGGTGCCCTAGACTCTCCCACAGAGAACAGATAGAGTGGCTTAGCAGGTTGCAGATAAGATCATTCCAACATCTCGATTGCCCCAAAGCTTCAGCCTCACCTCCCTATGGCGTTCTGGGAAGAATTTCTCTTTGTTGACTTTTAAAAATCGAGGCCATCATTGAGCTGATGCTTAGAATTCCCACCCAGCAGATGCTCATAAATATCCCTTCCAAGCCCTTGAATCATCACATCAAACCCTGACCCCTTGGTGATACACCCTTAGCAATGGGTATTTGGCTCATCTGAACCTTACCTTTCATCCCCTTGTTCAAGCCCCCTTAGAATTCACACCACACTTTCTCTCTAGGCTCCTCCTATTCATAGAGATTGCTGAGGTCTTACACATGTTTGAACTCCACGCTCTCTCTGCTCTAAGCAGCCCTTCTATTTAAGCCTCCTGGCCAGGCTGATTTCTAAGTCTTACAAGTGTCCCAGAGGCAATAAGAGGTGGGAGGGGTGGGTGCTGAAGAGAATCCCATTGGTTTTGGAGCAGGTGCAGCAAGTGTAGTCATGGAAAGGCTTTTACAGAAGTCTCTCTGAGGCGAAGGGAATTTGGAGAAGCATCAAGACTCTTTGGTCTTGCCTAGATCAGCCCAATGTCTCTATGCTGTTTCTTGGGGTCCCACTTCTTCCCCTCCTCTGCCCTCACCTTAGTGTAAGAGATAGTGAGGTCTTCAGCTCACTTATAATCTGTCCCGGGATCAGTCCATAGTTGTATCTTTTTTGTAATTTAAATTCAATTAATTAATACATAATGTGTTATTAGTTTCAGAGATAGAGGTCAGAGGTCAGTGATTCATCAGTTGCATAGAACACCCAGTGCTCATCATATCCCGTGCCCTCCTTAATGCCCATCACCAAATTACCCGATCCCCCCGCCCCACCCCTCCAGCAACCCTCAGAGTTTGTTTCCTGTGATTAAGAGTCTCTCATGGTTTGTCTCTCTCTCGGGTTTCATCTTGTAGTCATATCTACCCTGAAACATTAGGAGTCAAAGCATTCCTTCAAAGCTTTCAGAGAGACCTTCAGGTTTTCCACGTGTTCTTTATTGGATGCCCATAGCCTTTCACGTCCCCTGTGTATGCTTTCTCAGACCATACTAAAGAGCCTGGAGAGTCCCCATCTTCTTTTTTTGTGGCTATGGTGACACAAATTCCCATTCTATCGTACCAATGATAACCTGGATAACCATGATCCCACCACCTGCTGTGGGGGACCCTGTTCCTCCCTCACCCCGTCAACATTGAGGAGATTCTACTCCCTCAAAACAAAGACAAATGTCATCCAGGAATATCACTTGGAGGGCCTGTTCCTTGAAGCCACTTAATTTAAGTCCTCTTTGAATTACTACAAAATTGTGCTCTTAAAAAAAAAATTGTGCTCTTTTAAGCCCCTAAGTTTATGGCAATTTGTTACAGCATCAATAGAAAACTAATATATTTACTAACTATTACTATAGGGTGGGCCCATCTTCCTTCATTTCATTGAATGGCTGGAGCATAGTTACCTAATGGTGGTGGGGATATAGCCCTTGGCACATCCTAAAGGGGACTAAAAAGCATTTTTCATCATCCAGCTGTTTCTACTTCTTCTCAAGGGCTTATTATACACCTAGTTCTCTCGCTCACGCTGTCTCTCTCTCTTAAAAAAATTTAAAACATTACTAATAACATACACATGCATTTTAATTAGAATCCTGGAGATCATTACCGTGAAACATTACTGCTATTACTCGTCACTTTAAAACTGTACAAAGTCTGGGGCGCCTGGGTGGCTCAGTGGGTTAAAGCCGCTGCCTTCGGCTCAGGTCATGATCCCAGTGTCCTGGGATCGAGCCCCGCATCAGGCTCTCTGCTTGGCAGGGAGCCTGCTTCCCTTCCTCTCTCTCTCTGCCTGCCTCTCTGCCTGCTTGTGATCACTGTCAAATGAATAAACAAAATTTAAAAAAAAAAACTGTACAAAGTCTTGGAATGGGTAAGTTCCTTCTTTAAGGTCATAGAGTTAAGAGGCACCGGAACCAAAGATGAGGTCCCAGAACTGGAACCAAAGTCCATGCTCGTTTCATGACACAGTGTGGCTTCCAAAGAGCCTACGACATTTGACTCTAAGTCCCTTAGCTAGATCATGCTGATCCTTCTTTTAGTATAGCAACCTAGAGATGGAAAGGTAGTATTAAAAATTAATGCCTACTGAATAAGATCTGGAAGGAGAAGGTGTCAATGGGCACAGCTCGCCCACTTTATCCTAGCCCCGACTTTCAATGTACTCACCTCCACTTGCCCCAGGAAGAGAAATTTTATGGAACTAGAGACACACAGTAAGCACAGTGCCTAATCTCTCAATCATAGCCCTGGATCACATTAAATCAGGTTGGCTCCAGTACGGAACTTCCAGGCCTGCTTTATGAATTATAGGTCAGAGAATGGCTGTACAAAACTGTGATGTGATTAACCCATGGACAGGGAGCTCAAAATATCACTTTCTATCTATTAACCACGGAACCAGAATTGTACATTCTAGAACATTGGCATATACGTGTACCAAAGGCGTATCCCCACCCCTGAGCTCAGATGGGCATCAACTTAGTGTTATTAACGCTGACAACTATGAAAGTCTGTTTTACAAACATCCAACTCTATTCAGTCTTCCCCAACACCCACGTCTATAGGCTTAAAAACCCAAAAGAATGAACCAAAATGCCACACGCTACAGGACCTTGTCATTGAGATTCTGGGATGGTGTGTTTTCTTATCAAAATCCAGTCATTTCTTTAAAAAAAAAAACTATTCATTTCTCAAGAGCGTACTCTGTATTTATCTTCCATAATTGGTCTTACACAGGAAAGAAAATTGAGTTCACAATCAGTTTTTTACCCCCTCTGAAATTATATGCCTCTGCTGTTATAAATAACCAGCATTTCATTTCTATCAGCAAGAACCTACAGGTGATTGACTCTGAATGGTCACCTGCACTGAGGACTGTCAAAGTGATTTCTTCAAGATGAGAAATGAGCCAGGCAACCCAGCTCAACTAGGTGAATGGGCCACCGAACGTCCCCATTCACCAGACCCGTGCGATGCTGGTACATCGTCTTCGTGCCATTGACCTAAACAGCGGGACCCAAACCACTAATGCGAAGTTGCTAAAGTGATGTCAAATAAGAATGCTGGTTAAGATGTAAGCACCCACCATTGGAACTAGAATCTAGGAATCAGGACAGAGACAAAGAGTAAGTGGCCCTTTTGTCAGTAAAAATAGCCCCCTCCCCGCCCATAGCAAAAAGCGCAAGAGTGACACCTGGTGGCTAGTACAAAGCATCACAGAGGACTGAGTCAGAGAGAATATTCTAACCAACCTCCTTCTGGGGAGTTTTGAAGATCGCAAGAGGGCTATGCTGTCCATAAAGACAAAAAACCCGTGTTTGCAAGAAAAGCATTCTTCTCACTCTGGTTAGTAGCTAAATATCAGAAATGACACTGCACTGCAGCTGTTCTGGATGAATACCAGTTAATGTGTCCAAAGAGCCATCGTTCAGGGGAAAAAAGTCTTTTTCTTTTAAAAGATTTTATTTATTTATTTGGCAGAGGGAGAGATAACAAGCAGGCAGAGAGGCAGGTAGAGAGAGAGGAGGAAGCAGGCTCCCCGCTGAGCAGGGAGCCCGATGCGGGGCTCGATCCCAGGTCCCCGAGATCACGACCTGAGCTGAAGGCAAAGGCTTAACCCACTGAGCCACCCAGGCACCCCCAAAAAAGTCTTTAGAACACAAATTAAGATACCCATTAGGAGTCTGGACAGAAATCTTTTCTGTGATAAGTAACAACTTTGAATAGAGCCATAATCAGCCACTACACAGAACTTGGTGTCTCATTCCGACACCTGGAACTTAGCATTCTTCTAGGGCAAATGCCTCCAACCCTTATTTAAATCAAAACCCCCTCCTATTTACACCTCTGAGCAGGTGTGCCTGGCGGGCTCAGTTAATAGAATATGCAATTCTTGATCTTAGGGTTGTGAGTTCTCACCAACACCACTCTAACAACAAAATAGAAAATCACAAACTCACACACGAAAAGGAATAATAATTTCTTAAAACCCTATTTTGGGTTCCAAGCACAAGCCTCCTAATCTTTCAAAGTCCAATTCCAGCACGAAAATGACAAGTCTTTCTCTCCTTTTGTCTTTGCTATAAAGAGATAAATAGCTTATAGCTAGAAATAACCAGAAAAAACAAATTTCAAAGCATTTTTACTAAGTGAACAATCTTTCATATCATAACAGTTTCAGAGAAAGAAGACTAATACTTGGCTTTCAACACAAAGAGGTCCTAAGTACTTTGTCCATTTTACTCAACTTCACCTAGACCTTCATTAGAATCTAGGGACAGGCATTTCTTTGGGATAGCAGATCTTTGGGGCTTGTAGAGAGGAACACATTTTTCTTGGAATCCGTGTCAAATGACTGTCTGCCTGGCTGCCTGTGGGCAGAGTTAGAAATTCACCACTGAGGGATGCCTGGGTGGCTCAGTCGGTTAAAGCCTCTGCCTTTGGCTCAGGTCATGGTCTCAGGATCCTGGGATCAAGTCCCGCATCGGGCTCTCTGCTCAGCGGGAAGCCTGCTCCCCACACCCTTCTGCCTGCCTCTCTGCCTACTCTCTTAGTCAAATAAATTAATAAAATACTTACTGAAAATTCAATCAAGTGTTTCAGATCCATGGCATGTGCCAGCCATCTTGGAGGAAGTGTTCTAGCCCTGTCTTCAAACTCTCTGGGGTGCAGGAAGGGATAGGAGAGGCGGGGGAGAATAGTGGACCGAAAGGAAAAGTCCACAGTTTCCAATGTAGATTGGGAATAGGACACTGATTGGGGTCTGGGTGGAAATAGAGGGACCAGCAAACAAAGGTGAGGTGAAGGGGGAGTCAGACACTAGAGGCCAGTATTCATTAAAATGATAAATTTGCAACGAGCTTAATAACACATTCCCCAGCTGGCCCAACAGCAGTCAAGAACCGTGCCTAGCTTCTTTTTCCATCCACATTATTGAGTATACAGACTGGTTCAAAGTCAGAGTTGCGTCCACTATGTTTATTTCCAACATGCCTCAGCTCTGCGTGTCACAGGGCCAAGTGTGCCGTTCCAGATCCTTAGAACGCTGAAGCTCCAGCTCTCAAGGAATTGTTTGCAGGCATTTAAAAACTGCCTGATGGGACGCCTGGGTGGCTCAGTGGGTTAAAGCCTCTGCCTTCGGCTGGGGTCATGATCCCAGGGTCCTGGGATCAAGCCCCATATCGGGCTCTCTGCTCAGTGGGGAGCCTGCTTCCTCCTCTCTCTCTGCCTGCCTCTCTGCCTACTTGTGATCTCTGCCTGTCAAATAAATAAATAAATAAAATCTTTAAAAAATAAAATAAAATAAAAACTGCCTGAATACTTCTCACAGGGCATGACTTAACCTTTTACTTATAATAAGGAATGTGTGTTTGAGATTCCCTCACGGGATGATGATAATTCCTCTTAAACCTTTAGCCTGGCAAGAGACAACAAATGTAAACATCAGTTTAAAAATGGCAATGAGCGGAATCTTAGTCTCAAATGGTATTGGAAATGGCAGGATATTGCAACCGGTTACAGGAAATAGAAACTCTGCCCGGGGACGGTAATAACACTGCGCATTCACTACTCATCCAGCCCTGAGCTCCATCTTTAGGATAATCCTGTACATATTGGTATCCCCTTTTAACTGGGGAAGAAACAAAGTTAGAGAGGCAATTT
This sequence comes from Taxidea taxus jeffersonii, assembly GCA_003697995.1. Classification (NCBI taxonomy): domain Eukaryota; kingdom Metazoa; phylum Chordata; class Mammalia; order Carnivora; family Mustelidae; genus Taxidea; species Taxidea taxus. The sequence continues at coordinate 48,544 of RCUC01070089.1, read as the reverse complement.
GACCTGCCTGTGGTCAGAGAACTGGTTACCTAGAAGAGCCAGGATCCAAATCCATTTGGAAACCTAGATGAAATCCAGAAGAACCTCTGGCCGGGAAATTCTGTGGTTGTGAGCTGATCTCCCAAGAGCCCACGAGAATGGCTTGCCCATACATGGATTGTGTAGCAATGAAGAGAACTGGAATGAGCCGTGTGGGTGTTAGCCCTGCGCCGCTGAGCCCTGTGCAGTTCTGTGTGAGGCCTCACTGTGCATTAAGATTCCAGCAACTTTTAGTGTGGAGGACCACTACCTGATTAAGCATCTTGATAGGCTTCCCACTGTTCAGCTCTCCATTAAAAGCAAGTGCAATACAATGAACCATGCTTGGTTAAGTCCATCCATAATTTAAGACCAGCCCAATTGGACCTGCCAGATTTTAAACTATGCAGATGCCAGGTTTAAAAAAAAAATTAGTTTGGGGCAAAACCTACAGTAATGCCAAGGGTTTTCTGCATGAAGAAGCCCATGTGATGGCTGGGATTTTAATTCTATTTGTAAAATAAATGGCTTTTCAAGGAAATGCATGGTTAACATGTTCAATACATGATTGATTTCTCAAACTTTTAGAACATAATGTCATTGTTTTCTGTGCCTCCGTGTGATGCTTTTTCTATAAAAGCAAGCAATGAGGTTCAGCTCCCGAAAAGCACTTGTTATTGCCACAAGGTTCATACAGTTAGACCCCAGGGCCCAAAAGTCATCATTTAAAAATGTATAAATCCTTTTTTATAATCAGAGGATTGTAGGATCTACTGAGAGTACCAGGTCAGCAGTGTTATTTTATTTATTTATTTACTTACTTACTTGTTTGTTTGAGAGAGAAAGAGAGAAGGGGTGGAGAGGAACAGAGGGAGAGAGAATCTCAAGAACGCTCCACACCCATTGCAGAGCCCAACATGGAGCCCAAAAAAGAGCCCAACACAGGGCTCCATCTCACAACCCTGAGATCATGACCTCAGCCAAAATCAAGAGTGGGATGCTTAACCACTGAGCCACCCAAGCGCCCCAATGAGTGTTATTTAAGTGTACCAGGAAACACCAGGTAGATTCTGAGGTAGAAAAGACCAGCAAATGACTCAAGTAGGAGAACCTACATTTGGTATTCAAATAACTTAGCTGGCAGTCTTTTTCACCCCAGAGGGAACCCGATCTAGCCAGAGTCACTGAAGAAACTGAAAATGGGAATACAGCATGGGCCCTTTGTGAAACAAACCCAAACAGTCTTGTTTGTTCAAAAATATACAAGATAGGCATGCCTGGGTGGCTCAGTGTGTTAAGCATCTGCCTTCAGTTCAGGTCATGATCCCAGGGTCCTGGGATCGAATTCTGCATTGGGCTCCTTGCTCAGTGGGGACCCTGCTTCTTCCTCTCCTTCTGCCCTTACTTGTGCTCTTTCTCTCTCTGACAAATAAATAAATCTTTTTAAAAAATACACAATGCATAAGCTTGTAGTTGTCACATGTCCCTTTTTCCTGATGATGCAGCCAGGGACATATGTGGGTGTGTCTAGCTCTGTACATGAAATTCGTCCTGGTAAACTTGCCCAAGAGTTAGCATCTGGACACGACTCTATAGCAAGGTGCAAAACACTGCCATTTCCTCTCTGTGTGGCCACAGAACAGCCACCTAAGTGAGGTACATGTTTTTGCTGCAGAAGGTTGCTTTGAGAGTTCAGTGGAACACTATAAATGAATATTTAACACCATGACTGGTGTACAGTAAATGCTCAATAATGTGTCATAACAATAAGTGATTCAACTTCATTGAAAACTGATATAAATCTAGGAATTCAAAAGATCGGTCCTTGAGCTCAAATAGATCTGCCTTCAAATCTAAACTCTACTACTTCCTGTTGATGTGACTTTGAGAATGTTACTTCATCTCAATCTTCCTTTTCCAAATTTTTTTTAATTGAGACGTTATTGACCTATAACATTCCATAGAATGCATGTTGCTGGTATACAACATAAGGATTCGATATTTGTACACCTTGTGAAATGATCACCATGATAAGTCTAGTTGGCACCTTTTTCTGCATGTGATGTAAATTTTATTCTTTCCATTGGGCTGATTAAACCTATAGTTTGTGACTACTGGAAAAAAAACAGTTAATACATATCAAGTGTCTAATATTACAACAGCAACACATAGGAACCAAATAATGATCTGTTGCTGGTCAAGGTGGTTGAGGGCACAAGATGATGAACATCTCCAGCCCTCAAAGAGCTTCTATCCTTACGCCTCTAGAGGAAACACAGCAAAGGAAGGGAAAGAGCAGGAGTAAGAAACAAAGAAATGCTGAAGTTTATGGACACAGTGGATGAAAAAGAAAAGGAGGAAAAAAACAGTGGAGAGTTTGGGGCGACCGAGTGGCTGGGTCAGTTGAGTGTCCAACTCTTGGTTTCAGTCCATGTCATGATCTCAGGGTCGCAAGATGGAGCCCCGGACCCGGTTTGGTGCTCAGCAGGGTGTCTGCTTAAGAGTCTCTCTGCCCATCCCCCACCCTAAAATAAATAAATCTTAAATTTAAAAAATGGAGAGTCAAGGTGTGTGCTGGTAGAAGTAAGGAAACAACTCAGAGAAGAACTAATTCAGCTTCATTTGACACACCTATTTCTTGATAACACTCTCCAAAGTGAGGGAGACATCTCAACTATACTTTGTGAGGAATTGAGGGTTTTCTAATTTAAATAACCCATTAGGGACCATCCTATAGAAGAAAAGTGTGCTTAAATTAGTCTACTTCTCAAAATCCACGCCTCTTCCATGACCTATGGGGTATGAAGGCAAGGGTACCCCTTGGGTAGTGGCACGTTGCTTTTTATCATCACCATGGTCAGATGTGGGGTATCAACGAACCACCAGATTTTGGCCTCTTCAGGAACTGATGACTCCATGTTTTGTGTTTGCCCTTACGGGAACTGTGGGGTATACTGTATGTCTTGAGCATATTTCCTTTTCTCTCGTATTCACAATCATTCCGAAGGTAATATGCCAAGGGGGCTTTTAAGTCGAATGCTGAAATATTACTATCCTCTCCTAGAAAGACATTTCCTTTGTATGGACTTTAAATGAGCATTTTATACTCGAATGAAGACATTAGAGACATAATGTGTCACAGCTTAACAAGATTGTCACCAAGAATCACTCCAAAGCAGTTTGCACTCTCCGACAGCCAGTCAAGCAGTTAATGATGAAGCACATCCTCTAGTTAATTTGTCAGTTGAAAAATCAGTGGTTGGGAGCTTCATATAGTACATCGCCTGCATCCTACTCAACGACGTGTCACCCAGAAATCCCAGACATGGCTGATGTGTTAAAATCTTCTCCCTTCCCTTTCAAATGGCTGCTTTCTGGGGAAAACAGTCTTCTTGTCAGTGCCTCCCCGTGCTCCAGTGACGAGGCTGACGGACAAGAGGCAGAGGGAGATCAACAGCTTGCCAGCCTGCTCAGTGTTCTTGGAAAGCCCAACACAGCGAGGGAGGACATTCCTGACACCAAGGTCAGGGACCCACACCAGCACAGGTGAATGGGAACATGCCCAGGCAGGACTGACTGTCTTGACTGTTATTACCAAATTCAAAATGCCACAGAGTCAAAAGCAGCATTTAGCTATACAATCACTCCTGGAAAGTTAGGACATATGATCTTAAATATTTCCATGGGGTCAAATGAAAGAGAACAAGCGGTCTTCCCACGGTCTTCTGAGGGTGACATGTGGGTGACACGTGGGAAGCAGAATGAGTCCACAGCTGCCAGACCCTGGAATGTTCCCATTGCCTGGAGGCCCTCAAGCCCCAAAGTCTGGACTCATGCCTACAAAATACTTGAGTTTGCTTCACCTGTGTTTCCAAGTACAAGGAGCAACCTACGAAGGGAAGAGGAAGACATGGGCAAAAAAGGAGGGACAGACAAGCCATTTGGTTGGATAGGAAAGAATTTTTATATTCACACTTGAAAAAAAAAAAGGAAAAATGGACTTAGGAATGACAAAATGCTAAAATTCTTCTGGTTGATTGTAGAATCTGAATTCTGTGTACTTCATCTAAAGCCACTTTTTTTTTTTGGTGTTTTTTTTAATTGAAGTATGGTTGACACGCAATGTTACATTTCAGGTCTACAACAGTGATTCAACAGTTCTGTCCATTACAAATGCTGCCTACAGTAAGTAGGGTCACCATCTGTGACTGTATAAAGTTATTATATAATATTACTGGCTATACTCACGAGGCTGTACTTTTCATCCCTGGGACTTATGTATAACTAGAAGTTTGTACCTCTTTACCCCATATAAGTGTCCCCTATATCATCCCTCTTCCCATTCCCCCTCCCTTCTGGCAACCACCAGGTTGTTCTCTGTATTTATCACTCTGTTTCTATTTTGTTGGTTCATTTGTTTATTTCTCAGAATCCCTCATATGAGTGAAATCATACAGTATTCATCTTTCTCGGTCTGACTTGGGTCACTTAGCATCATATCCTCCAGGTCCATCCATGTGGCTGCAAATGACAAGATTTCATTCTTTTGTATGGCTGAATCATGTTTCACTGTGTATATAGACTGTATCTTCTTTATCCATTCATCTGTTGATGGACACCTGGGTCATAAATCTATTTTCTTCACCTGCCAGTTTCCTGGGGAAGCTCTCTGAGAAATTCAATCAGCTACTTCTATCACCTGCCTCAGCTTCTCAGAAAAATAGGCTTGGAAGTGACAAAGAGAGCTTCTTGTCTAATAGCTTCCCCCTTAAAAAGGAAAAGTGAGGTCAGAGCACTAAGAGGTTTTCCCCAAGGTTATGAACTAAACTAGAAGTAGAGCTGAGACCTAAGCACGTCCTGATTCCTTATGCAGTGACAGTTCTCTCTACCATGTAGGTGACAAGGGACTGTGAAATATTCTGCTCAGAAGTCTCCAAACCACTTAACACCCAAAAAACAAATAACCCCATCAATAAATGGGCAGAAGACATGAACAGACTCTTCTGCAAAGAAGACATACAAATGGCTAACAGACACATGAAAAAGTGTTCATCATCACTAACCATCAGGGAAATACAAATCAAAACCACAATGAGATACCACCTTATACCAGTTAGAATGGCAAAAATTAATAAGACAGGAAACAACAAGTGTTGGCAAGGATGTGGAGAAAGGGGAACCCTCTTACACTGTTGGTGGGAGTGCTGGTGCTGGTGGGAAAGCTGGAGCAGCCACTCTGGAAAACAGGATGGAGGTTCCTTAGACATTAAAAAGAGAACTACCCTATGACCCAGCAATTGCACTACTGGGTATTCACCCCAAAGATACAGATGTAGTGAAAAGAAGGGCCATATGCACCCCAATGTTCATAGCAGCAATGTGTCCACAATAGCAAAACTGTGGAAAGAGCCAAGATGCCCTTCAACGGATGAATGGATAAGGAAAATGTGGTCCATATATACTATGGAATATTACTCAGCCGTCAGAAAGGATGAATACCCAACTTTTGCATCCACATGGATGGAGCTGGAGGGGATTCTGCTGAGTGAAATAAGTCAAGCAGAGAAACATAATTATCATATGGCCTCACTCATATGTGGAACCTAAGAAATAGTGTGGAGGACCATAGGGGAAGGGAGGGAAAACTAAATGGGAAGAAATCAGAGAGGGAGACAAACCATGAGATACTCTGTACTCCAGGAACCAAACTGAGAGTTACAGAAGGGAGGGAGGGAGGGGGATGGGGTGACCAGGTGATGGGTGTTAAGGAGGGCACATGTGATTATGAGCACTGGGTGTTATAAGCAACTAATGAATCACTGAATACTACATCAAAAACTAACAATGTACTAAATGTTGGCTAATTGAACATAATAAGAAAGAAAGGAAGGGAGGGGAGGGAGGAGGGAGAGATAGAAAGAGAGAAGAAAGAAAGAGAGGAAGGAAGAAAGGAAGGAAAGGGGAGGGAGGGAGGAAGGAAGGAAAGAAAGAAGGAAATAAATCTTGAAGACACCAAAAAAAAAAGGGGGGGACAAGGGAAGAAGAAGAAGTCTTCAAATCAGTGACTCTCATTACAAGGCTACACTGGCGTTTCCCTGTGGAGGGTGGCTCAGGACAAACTTGGGAAATGGCATCTTATTCTGCCATTGCCATTCTGCTATAAAGACCTGTCCCTCCAACCTGATTGTTCAGAGCTCTTCACGTTAACTTCCTGCCCTGCATTTTTCTCTGAGCAACTCCCCACCGTTCTCCACTCTGCTCACAATCACATTCTCTTACGCTGAACTTAGCTGTCCCTAGACCCTTTCTCTCAAAGTCTCAGCACACATTTGGCTGAAACATCTGAGAAATTTACCAGATAAACTCGGACCATGAGGTTTCTTAACCCGTCTCCACTTAGCTGAGTCCCCATATTAGGTGGCGCTGTCCATCCCCCCTTGACCCTCCAGCATCCTGAGGACTTGCGTGTGTGGTTTATGTGTTTGCCGTATGCTGTGTGTGTGAAAGTGTGTATGTGTGTGTGTGGGTGTGTACCTGTGTGCACACAACACCTTTTTTGACAGCAACTGTATAAGGGACAGTTGAGAATTTCTACATCCTTCTGATTTCACGGTGGTATACCTAACCAAAAGCACAAGCATAAAGTAAAGCAGCTAATTTTGTTTACCATTCCTTCCCCCTCACACCCTGCCAACAGCTACTAAAAGTTCAGGGGTGCCTGGGTGGCTCAGTTGGTTAAGCGACTGCCTTCAGCTCGGGTCATGATCCTGGAGTTCAGGGATCGAGTCCTACCTAGGGCTCCATGCTCTGCAGGAAGTCTGCTTCTCCCTCTGACCCCCTTCTCATGCTCTCTCTCTTTCTCAAATACATAAATAAAATCTTAAAAAAAAGTTCAGGCATTCGAGACTTAAAACTTGATTGCTTTGTGACAGAACGCATTAGGTCTGAATGAAAAGAAACTGCTTGCTGACCATCTATTGTCTTAACTAAGTATAGTTCCCATCTGGAGCTTTTTTTCTCAAGGATGTACACTATGCTATTTATATCACGCCGATTTTTTTTTACTATCTTTCTGTTTTTGTATTTACTTTCATCAATTTTACTACAAATATTTTAATGTGTTGAATGGCTTCCAACGCTTCGTTTTTCTTTTTTTTTTAAGATTTTATTTATTCATTTGGCAGACAAAGATCACAAGTAGGCAGAGAGAGAGGAAGGGAAGCAGGCTTCCCGCTGAGCAGAGAGCCTGATTCGGGGCTCAATCCCAGGACCCTAAGATCATAACCTGAGCTGAAGGCAGAGACCTAACCCACTGAACCACCCAGGTGCCCCTAACACTTCATTTTTCACTGGCATAATTAAAAATTTTTATTTCTGCCTTGTATTACAATTCTCCAGGTTTTGAGGAAGTACCAAAAAAGAGCTCTTTTATTTGGGGAGGAGATGTCTCCTCAGGAAACTACCACCATCAATCATGCGTCAAATTCTGTCTACCTGGGCACAAAGCAAATTAACCCCAGTCTTGGGATTATCGACAGATTGGAAGAAAATATAAAAACAGTGTCCTGGGAAGCTCTGACTTATTAAAGTGCCTGCTGACTTAAGATCATTTAATAAGTTCACAGCGCCTGGGGTGCTCGGGTTGGTTAATCGACTGCCTTCGGCTCAGGTCATGACCCCGGAGTCCCAGGATCGAGTCCTACATCGGGCTTCCAGCTCCATGGGGAGTCTGCTTCTCCCTCTGACCTTCTCCCCTCTCATGCTCTCTCTCCCTGTCTCTCTCTCAAATAAATAAATAAAATCTTTTTTTTAAAAAAAGATCACTTAATAAGTTCAGAACCAACTACTTGTCTTTGGCGAACCAACAGAGCCAAACAGAACCCTGAACACTGTAGTCCCTAGAATTTAAGAAATGGTTCCCTTCTCCCACACACATGCATTTTTAAACATTTTGAGAATCTTTTCTTGAAATTTATTTCTTTCTTCATGTCTACACTCATCGAGGGGCTCGAAATCACGACCCTGAGATCAAGAGTCGCATGCCCTACCGGCTGAGCCAGCCAGGGGGGCCCTGGAGAATCATTTTAGATTTACAGAAGAGTTACAAATATTGACAGAAGTTCCTGGATACTTCATACTCAATTTCTCCTAATGCTCACACCTGTACAGTGTATTTATTATGACTGATGAGCCAATATTGATAATATCTTTAGCCAAAGTCCACACTTCATTCAAATTTTCTTAGTTTTTACGTAATGCGTGTTTCTGCTGCAAGAGTACAACAGTACATTTAGTTGATGTGTTTCCTTCGGCCCCTCTAGACTGTGACAGTTTCTCAGACTTCATGTTTGGAATCCCTGTGACAATCTTGAGTAGTACTACCCAGCTACTATGCAGAACGTCCCCCAGTTTGGGTTGGTCCGATGTTTTTCAAATCATGATGCAAATCGAATCATGGACTCTTGGGAAGGAAGACCACACAGATCAAGTGCCACTTCTGCCACATTATACCAAGGCCACATGCTGTCAACAGGACTGATCACAGATGATGTTAGCCCTGATCGCTTGGCTGAGGTGGCAGCTGGCAGGTGTAAAGTTACTCCTTTTGGCTCTTTCCAGACCATGCTGTTTCAAAGGAAGTTACCAGGAGTAGCCTACCTGTACATGGTGGGAAGTTTGGCTCCATACCTTCAAGAGAGATCATCTATATAAATTATTCTAGTTCTATGTAGAATATGTGTGTCTTCTTTCACTTCTTTAGCTTTAGCTGTGTGTCAGTCTTTAGCTTACGTCTGTATGGACTCATGGATACTTATTTAATGTTTTGCATTAGAATCCAATGTTAAAGCACTTATTTCATTTCTCAAATTATTCCCTCTTTGGTCACAGGAGCCCCTTCAGCTGGTTCCTGTCTTTTTTATATACCCCCATCAATTAATTTTTTTTGAGGACTTCCTTTCCAGCACTATAAGATGCTCCAGACTCATCTTTTTTTTTTTTTTAAATACTTTATTTATTTATTTATTTATTTACAAACAGAGATCACAAGTAGGCAGAGAGGCAGGCAGAGTGGGGCTGGAGTGGGGGGTGAGCATGCTCCCCGCTGAGCAGAGAGCCCGATTCGGGGCTCCATCCCAGGACCCTGGGATTATGACCTGAGCTGAAGGCAGAGGCTTAACCCACTGAGCCACCCAGGCGCCCCTAAAATCACGTTTTTAAGCCAGTATTAATTTACCTTTATTTTCAAAGTGTGACCTCATGGCACAAGACAGCCACCAGATATATCCCAATTTGGTGAAATATTGAGTCATTCAGTGAATCAAAATTAGCCAGAGTGCTCATTTGCCTGACAGACTAGTTGAATGGCCAAAATGTTTGCTCTGATAACAGCTTATAGAAGTATTTAGAGGATCAGAAATGGCAAGGTGCATTTCATTACTCCACATGCAAAAATAGACTCCAAATGGATGAAAGACCTCAATGTGAGACAGGAATCCATCACAATCCTTGGGGAGAACACGGGCAGCAACCCCTTCGATCTCAGCTGCAGCAACTGCTTCCTAGAAACATCGCCAAAGGCAAGGGAAGCAAGGGCAAAAATGAACTTCTGGGACTTCATCAAGATCAAAAGCTTTTGCACAGCAAAGGAAACAGTCAACAAAACCAAAAGACAGCTGACAGAATGGGGGAAGATATTTGCAAATGACATATCAGATGAATGGCTAGTATCCAAAATCTATAAAGAGCTTAGCAAACTCAACACCCAAAGAACAAATAATCCAATCAAGAAATGGGCAGAGGACATGAACAGATATTTCTGCAAAGAAGACATCCAGATGGCCAACAGACACATGAAAAAGTGCTCCACATCCCTCGGCATCAGGGAAATACAAACCAAAACCACAATGAGATACCATCTCACACCAGTCAGAATGGCTAAAATGAACCAGTCAGGAAATGACAGATGCTGGCGAGGATGCAGAGAAAGGGGAACCCTCCTACACTGTTGGAATGCAAGATGGTGCAACCTCTCTGGAAAACAGCATGGAGGTTCCTCAGAAAGTTGAAAATAGAGCTACCCTATGACCAGCAATCACACTACTGGGTATTTACCCTAAAGATACAAACATAGTGATCCAAAGGGGCACATGCACCCAAATGTTTATAGCAGCAATGTCTGCAATAGCCAAACTATGGAAAGAACCTAGATGTCCATCAACAGATGAATGGATAAAGGAGAGGTGGTATATATATATATACACACAATGGAATACTATGCAGCCATCAAAAGAAACGAAATCTTGCCATTTGTAACGACGTGGATGGAACTAGAGGGTATTATGCTTAGCAAAATAAGTCAATCAGAGAAAGACAATTATCACATGCTCTCTCTGGTATGAGGAATTTGAGAGGCAAAGTGGGGGGTGTTGGGGGATAGGAAATGAAAAAAATGAAACAAGATGGGATCGGGAGGGAGATAAACTATAAGAGACACTTAATCTCACAAAACAAACTGAGGGTTGCTAGGAGGGGGAGGGAGAGAGTGGTCGGGTTATGGACACTGGGGAGGGTATGCGCTATGGTGAGTGCTGTGAAGTGTGTAAGCCTGATGATTCACAGACCTGTACTCCTGGGGCAAATAATACATTACATGTTAATTTAAAAAAAAAGAAAATAAGAAATGGCAAGGTGCGTCTTTCATTGGCTGAACAGAAAGTACAGCATTTCAGAGGTAGGAGATGCTGGTAAGTTGCCCTTTGTGACTCTTCACTTTCCTCTCCACACCCCTGATTCCCTTTTCCAATTCCAGGTTGGTCTGGACCCAATATTTATATGAGAGATAAAATGAATCCTTTCGTTTTTGCCTCCCCTTATTTTATATCAGATATGACTCATTGAATATATAGTCTCCTTCAAGCAAGATTATGCATTACTTCATTTTTGCCTGCTACGCCGGCTGAGACACCACACAGTCTCTGTGGGAACAGGGATGGGAATATGGGGTGTCTTTTTCTTGTGTGCTCCTCCAGCAAGAAAGTCACAGGGATCATCCAGATTCTTGGTAAAGCTGGTGCATTATACTGGGCTCTCTGCCCATCTGAACTTGGGTGAAATGAGATGTGAACAGCAAAAAGAAGGAACTTTTAAAGAGCCTGTTCAAAGAGCTTATCATGTTCTACCAAAATTTATTACAGGAGGGCCTTGAAATCTTCAAATTGGATGCTAAAATCAATGGGGGGGAAAATCGCAGAACATGGACAAAGTCTCCTGAACAGTTACAAATCTTAAAACTCTTTCATTTTTATAGTTCCCGGCTTAGTGCTAGTGCAGGTTTCAGCTAAGGCATGCAGACTACGCAACCCTTTTATCCTTATCTAAATAATTCTGTACCTTTTATTGATCCTTCTCAGAACATGGGACGACTTACTTTAAGACCTTGGGTTTGGGAGCCAGACTCCCAAAGCAGGATTTCCCAGGGTTCTGTGTGGCCCACCTTGGAGTGTCGTGCAAATATCCAGGCAGTCAACTGGATCCTTGGGTTTCCTAGACAGGTGTTTTTCAACTTGTGGTCCACAGACTGACGTCAGAGTCTCAGGATTCTATATAAAATGAAGATTCCCGGGCGCCTGGGTGGCTCAGTGGGTTAAGCCTCTGCCTTTGGCTCAGGTCGTGATCTCAGGGTCCTGGGATCGAGCCCCATGTTGGGCTCCCTGCTGACCAGGGGACCTGCTTCTTTCTCTCTCTCTCTCTCTCTCTGCCTGCTGCTCTGCCTACTTGTGATCTCTCTCTCTCTCTCTCTCTGTGAAATAAATAAATAAATCTTTTTTAAAAAATGAGGATTCCCAGGCCCCAGACAAACTATGGCATAGGGATCTCTTGAGGGCAGAGGAGGACAGAAACCCACATCTCTAGTAAGGGTCACAAGCCATTGGGATAACTGACATGTCCATACCCAATCTTACACAGAATTAAGAACAGAGTGTTTTGATTGTCAGATTGGATCTTTTGGAAATACATTTTCAGGAAGGATTTCTGGTTTGCAGCATGATTACCTGAAAAGGAGGTCTTTCAAGGTGTACGTATTAGGGATGAAACTTTTCTATTTGCCAGCATATCCCATGTTGATATGCCTTCTCAAGAAGAACACACAATAGCCCTTGTCCAGATGAAACGCAAACAGAATCCAAAATTCTTAGAAAGTACATTCTGACAAGTCATTAGACATTCACTCATTTAACACGTAACTATCAAGCACCTATCATGAATAGCCAGGCAAGAGCTATACAGTAATGAACAAGGCAGATGATGTCTCTGGCCTCGTGTAGCTTGTATTTTAGTGAAGGTTCAAAGGCATATCTATCTACATACAGACAAATATACAAATATACGTACCAGTTGACACCACTGCTAAGGAATAAAGGAAAGGGATAATGACCTCCAGAGTGAATCAGAGGTAGGTGGGTGAGAGGGATTTAGCTAGGACATTGAAAACAGGACCACCTGAGAGGTTGGATCTGAAGAACAAGTCTGCCAAACATTTCAGGCACAGGTAAGAGTAAATATAATAGCTAAAGACATAGAAAGGAGGTCAGGGCAGTTAGAACCCTGGTGACCAAACACACTGGGAAGCACACTGGGAGATGAGTTTGGATAATTAAGAAGGTAAGGCCAGGGGCGCCTGGGGGGCTCAGCTGTTTAAGCATCTTCAGTTCAGATCATGATCTCAGGGTCCTGGGATTGAAGCCTGCGTAGGCTCAGGGGGGAGCCTGCTTTTCCCTCTCCCTCTGCCTCTTCCCCAGCTTGTATGCTTGCTCTCTCTCTCTCTCTCTCTCTCAAGTAAATAAATAAAATCTTTCTTTAAAAAGAAGTTAAGGCCAAAACGACCATGTGAGCTTTCTAGTCATATGAGTACATAATATAGTAAGTTGACTGAAAATCATCCGATTCTCAGGGATGGTAACTCACTTTCTATTTACTACTGATTAAAGCCCAGCTATTTTACATCTCTGTAAAGGGAACTATAAATTTGCAGAAAACCAACACACGGATCCTTGCCTGGGAGAGCAAATAATCCCAAAGTCTAGGGTTTTAATTCTCTGTAGCATTTTACCCACATTGTACCTCACTTAACATTCTTCTTCCAGCTTTCTTTGTTTTTCTTTTTACACTAATCTTCCACATCTTTGTGTCTCCTATTCCTCTCTGCACCAACTTCAGGAGCTCACTGGCTTTTCATGAGTTAATGAATGCTTGAAAATCATACATTTGTGGGACGCCTGGGTGGCTCGGTCGTTTAAGCCTCTGGCTTCGGCTCAGGTCATGATCTCAGGGTCCTGGGATCGAGCCCGGCATCGGGCTCTCTGCTCGGCGGGGAGCCTGCTTCTCCCTCTGCCTCTGCCTGCCTCTCAGCCTACTTGTGATCTCTCTCTCTCTGAAAAATAAATAAGTAAAATCTTTAAAAAAAAATCATACATTTGCAGTTAGAGAGACATGGGAACTTGAGATAATCACCAGGTGCCTTTTGGAGAGTAGATGTGAAGGAGGATGGTGGCAAGGGAGAAAGTGCTAGAAGCCTACGGAAAGAACAAGAGATGAAGGCAGGCGGAAGAAGGGAGAAGTCTATGGAGACAGAAAGAAACTAATCAAATTGAGAACAAACTTTTAAGCAGCTATTTACTGAGGCTTTGACTGAATGGGGCTCATGGTAAGAGATCAGCTTTGATACAGGAAGAGCAGGGTGAATGAGGGGAAATCAAGAAACAAGTCTATTACATCATGACAATCCTAGGAAGGAAATCCAGAGTATGAGATCATCTTGTAGGACATGAAACAACACACCTTATGATCGGTGAGAATTTAGGTTCTTGGGTCCCTTCTTTTCAATCCTACATGGAATGTCCCAATTAAAGATTAAATATAAACTAAATTGGTAAGAGCAGAAACAGATCACTCATAAAAGTTCAACATCAGAGCTTAGAAACAGACTTAAATAGACTGTATTAAATGCATGAGCAGAAGAAAAGCATTAGAACCCTTAAGAAGATGTCATAAAAGTGCTCAGTAATCACCAAGGTGAGGCCAGCAAGAAATCTATGTTAGTTAACATGTTTAGGAAATGTATGATCCTGTGAACTCAGCATTTTCTCTTGGCCATGGTTTTCAGAAACAAGTGTTGGGAAGGAATTGTGGAGTTTTCAATCTGTTCACTAAACCACTAGGAAACGCTATTTTAGAAGATTCATATAATCTCCACAACCCTCTCCCCAACTTCATTTCCTTTTTCTATTGAGTTCCAACACCATCAAGTGGTTTTCTTTTGTATTCACTTCTTTCATCTCAGGAGTCAATCGATTCATTTCCTCATCTTACTGCTCTAGTTTTGACTTTTCTGATAGCACAGCCACAGATTGTTAAAAGAGATTGCCCTCCCTCCTTACCATATCAGAACCATAACAAAAGAGAACTTACTCTTGTCGATGAGTTAAATTTTGTCTGCAAAAGCACACAAGCCCTCCAACACCAAGAATCTCACTTACAAATGGGAAGCCCATGTTCAGATTCAGCTCCCCGTGCATTACATGTCAAAGTGAAAATAAGCCATGCCAATTACAAAGGCGGAATAAAGATATTCTGTCATTTGGGTATATATAGTAAGGAAAGCATGAAAGAAAAGAGCCCATCTATCAACAGTATCACTATTGTATAGTTATTGAACCTTTATAAGCAGGAGGCCCCAAGTGATTACTCAGGGCTGAAGGTCTGGATTTATTACATAACATATCCATCAAAGCCAAGATGATGAAGGATAAGCAGCTTCTGTGTGATTAATAGGTACAAGAGCACAAAACAAAGGAGATTAAGAAAGTCAATGGGTTTTATTGATAGAGTCAACCTCATTCTCTCACCAAGGCAAAATACACATTCAGCCAGCAACCCACTAAACTGCTTAGAAAAATACACCTGTAGGGGCTCCTGGGTGGCTCAGTCAGTTAAGTATATGGCTTCTGCTCATTTCATGATCCCGGGGTCCTGGGATCAGGCTCCCTGTGCCTCTGCTGCTCTCCCTGCTTGTGCTCTCTATCTCACTCTCTCTCTCAAATAAAGAAATCAAATCCAAGGAAGGAAGGAAGCAAGAAAGGGAGGGTAGGTAGGTAGATAGATAAACTTATGCCCCAAGTCAAGACCTAACATGTGCTTGTATTTGATAGCACCATTAGCAAGCTCATTCATGAAGGTCAATAAGAAATATCTACTAGAACTAAAAATAACTATTTCTTAAGAGACCAAACCAAGATAGTCTTACAGTCAAGGGAAAGGATTTTTATTCCAACCAGAAAATACTTTGAGCTCAGGTGAAAACTTATATTGAAGTCACTGAAGGTTCATTCAGGAAGGAATTATATAAACCATGCTAATCCAAGAATCTGCCTCTGTTTCTTCTTGCGAATTGATTATTTTCCTATGTGTGAGTCTCTCTGTCTTACGGTAGCCAGATTTACCTGGTAAAAATACAAAATACCCAGTTAAATGTGAATTTGAGATAAGCAACAAATAATTTTTATTATGTTGGATCATTTTTACTGTGCCTGATATTATTTGTTGTTTACCCCAAATTCACATTTAACTGGGTTTCCTGTATTTTGTTCAGCAATCTCATGTGCCTGTGTATGTATGTCTCTGTGTACTCACTTTTCTTGTTATATACTGTTCTTAACACAAGAACAGGTAACACTTGCATATCTGACATCCCTGAGATTACAGAATTTAGAGCAGGAAAACACTTAGATGTAAAGTAGTTTAATAATTTTATTCCATAGTTAGGGAAACTGAGGCTCCAATGATTTAAAAGACTTGACAAGATCCCATAGCTAGCTGCTCCTTTTCAGAGAAGGAAGTGGAATAGAGCTGTCCTGGCTCCTGGTTCTTTTTCTTTCTAGAATACATTTTCTCTCTTACATCTGAACTACCACTTGGTTTTTCAGTGATAACATCTGGGCCACACTGATGCCTTCATTTAGACAGACGTACCTATATACAAATCATTTTGGTTTCTGTGTATGAGATGGACTACAACACACACACGCACACGCATGCCCACAGGCAAATGCCAAAAAAGGGAGTTTCAAAGCAACATGTTATATAGCAAGAACATCTGTTTAAAGCTACCTGATATTCATCCTTCTTTGATGTATTAGCATCCAAAACCCCTTCTGGGAGGGCCTTTCTCCCTCCTGAATCAAGCCTGATGGGGCTATTGATCGGAACATCTTTCCTAGCTAATGAGTGGGCCCATGACCAAGCTATGCCAGGTGATAGCTGTCATTTCCCAGCCCCTTCCTACCCTCCATTTTTAATTTTGAGACAAGAAACAAATAGAATATTCCTCCACCCCCACCCTACCACAGAAAGCAAGATGGTTTCAGATCATTTATTGCAATGGAAATGATTGGGCAAGACAACAGAGCAGTTCATACCTGCAAGACCCTTGGAGCTGATTATTTCCTTCTATTTAAGCCTGGTTCTTCAGCTCCGTCACAATCTTCCAATAAATTACCTGCTTAGATTTAAGAAGCAGAGATGGGTTTCTATTGCTTGCAACCATGGAACTATGATTGACACACAATATTTGCATATTTCAAAAAAATTAAATTGTAATGCTGGCAAGGAATTAACTTTGAGTGTCACAGGCAATCCATGAACTGAGGAATATAAAAGAAAAAAATACTGAGTCACTGAGATTTAAAATATATACCTTTCAATTGTGTGGGTATAAAACTGATTCAAAAAAATATCCAACTGCACAAAATCAAATGTAAAATTCAAACTGTTATGTAGACTGTCATTAATAAACTTCCAAAGACCTAAATACAAAAACTATAATTATGAAGTTTTTAGACAAAACAAAGGAGAAGATGGTTTCTACAGGGGTAGACAGAGATTTCTTGAAAAGTGACAAACAGCATGAATCATATAAAGAAAACACTGATAAAATGGACCTCACCAAAACTGCAAACATTTGTCCTTTAAAAGATACTGTTCAGGAAATGAAAAGACAAGCCACAAACCACAGAAGGGACAAAAGCTTTGCAAAGAATATACCTGATAAGAGATTTGTACCCAGACTATTCAAAACAAAAAACAAACCTCTCAAAACTCAATAATAAAAAAGCAATTAAAAATGAGCAAAAAATTTGAACAGACACTTCACCAAAGAAGATATACCAATGGCAAGTAGCACATTAAAAGATGTTTATTAATAGTTACTAGGAAAATGCATATTTAATGAAAAAAATCTCTCAACCAAGAGGATTCTAAGGACTCATGACACCTTAATGCAATTTGGTATTCTAGATCTCATCCTAGAATATAAAAAGGAATTTGGAAAGAGCTAAAGAAATCTAAATAACATATGGACTTTATCAATATTGATTCACTATTTGTAACAAATATACTAATGTAAGAAATTAATAACAGTGGAAATTGGAAGCAAGGTTTATGAAAACTTTTCATATTATCTTCTCAATTTTTCTGTGAATCAAAAACTGTCCTAAAAAAATAAAGTCTGGGGGCACCTGGGTGACTCAGTGGGTTAAAGCCTCTGCCTTCGGCTCGGGTTGTGGTCCCAGGGTCTTGGGATAGAGCCCCGCGTCGGGCTCTCTGCTTAGCAGGGAGCCTGCTTCCCTTCCTCTCTCTCTGCCTGCCTCTCTGCTTACTTGTGATCTCTGTCTGTCAAATAAATAAATAAATAAATAAATCTAAAAAAAAAAAAATAAAGTCTGTTTGAAACACACACACACTTATCCAAATGGCTAAATTAAAAAGGCTGACTCTACCAAGTGTTGACAAGGATGTGGAGGAATTAGTGCTCTCATATACTGCTTACAGGGATGTACAACAATGTCATAAAACAGCTTGACAAAACAAATACTGGATTTGTAAAAAAAATTTTAAAATACACTTGTATCCAGACTACATTTTTTTAACCCTTTCAGTGCAACCATAAGAAGACAAACAACCCAGGAAAAAATGGGCAGATTTGAGCACATACTTAACCAAAGGAGGTATACATATGTAAGCAACATGAAAAGCCACTGAACATTATTACTTATTAGGAAGACACAAATCATTAACCACAGTGAAATATCAATACAGTGCATAAATGGCTACATTTTGAAATATTTATGGTATCAGCTACTAGTGATGGTACAGAGCAACTAGAACATTCATGTATGGTTGACAGAAATACGAAATAGTATAGTAGCATACACCATTTGGAAAACAGTTGGCTGGTTTCACATGAAGGCAAATTTACATCTACCATATGACTCAGCATTCCTCTTCTACGTATTTACCCATGATATAGGAAAACATATGTCCATACAAAGACTTGGATGTGAATGTTCTTAGCAGCTTTGTTCTAAAAGCTCGAGACTGGAAACAACCCAAATATACATCGACAAATGCACACATTGAATAGGTAAACAAACTGTAGTATACCATAAATGGAATATTACTCAGAAATAAAGGAATGAACTACTGATACAAGCAAAAATATCAATGAATCTCAAAACCTTATATCGAGTGAAAGAGGGACAACAGAATCTACATACTATGCATTTCCTCTACATAATATTCTAGAAAAAGCAAACCCATAGGAAAAGAAATCACACCAATGGTTATCAAAGGCTAAAGGATGGGGAGAGGGGGTTGACTTTCAAAGAGGGATGAGTCATTTTTATGCTGATGAAACTATTATAGATCTGGATTGTTGTGATGGTTATACATTTGATAAAACTCATTGAACTGGGGTGGCTAGGTGATGGACATTGGGGAAGGTATGTGTTATGGTGAATGCTGTGAATTGTGTAAGACCGATGAATCACAGGCCTGTACCCCTGAAGCAAATACTATATTATATGTTAATTTTTAAAAATTAAAAAACTCATTGAACTATCTATATGAAAATGGTGGATTTTATTGTATCTGAAGAATACCATCAAATACCAGGGCCCCCTCCCCCAAAACTGAGGCAAAAATTGGAAAGAGAAAGAACATAGTTCCAGGACAAATATTAAAAGGAATTTGACATGTTAGTGAAAACATAAAGGCTTTCCCAAGGTATTAAAGCTGAAGGACTCTGAAACATAGATAAAAATCTAGGTGGTAAAGGAGGGGAGTAACGGGAGCAAACAGAGAGGATTCTGAGTAGGGAGTGCAGCATGCACAGAAGATTAATGGAGGCAAGAAATATGGCACACCCTGATCTGGGGAAATGACAACTAACTATGGGGCTGGACACAGAAGCAGTGCTAGACACAGACAGGAATAAACTTTCAGCATACCAGGTATAAAAGATGGAGTCAGGTTTCTGTTTACTGAGCTGAATGAACAGTGGTAACATCTCCTCAGGCAGGGACACCAGCTTTGCAAGAGAAGATCATGAATTTGTTCTTGTATATGTTGAATATAAGGTTTGTCAAGGTTCACACGTACGACAAGGAAGGCCACCAAAGCATTGAGGCTAAATCATATGAAATTAATTATATTCAAGCCACCTTGAGCTATAAAAAGGCAACTCATATGTCTGAATCCAGTAAGTTCCTCGAGCTCCTATCCAACTGAGTGATATTATTAAGACTGAATATTCTTTAAGCATAATTATTGGAGCAACCATGCTTCATCAGGGAGAGCCATTTATGAAGGATATAAAAGTTTCAAAGCTGCACATGATATAAAATACTCTTTATGCATCATGTACTTCTGGCAGTAGTTATTAATCATTTTCTTTCAAGACAAGGTAATTATGATCCATCATAGTAGTTGATATAAATAACCAAAGGAACTTGGAAAAGCAGCAATTCCATTGGAGATTTGCCAAGAAATAAACTCTTCAAGACCAACTCATGGTTGTTCCTTGGAGAGCACTTGACTGCTTCTACAAGCCAGACTCTGGCTTCTGCACCCACAAATAATTTATCAAATTCTTTCTCTTGTAATATCATATTGTTCAAAATTTTACCAACTACTATTCAACTACACATATGCAAATTTAATTCCACCACCAACTCCCTAACAAGAATGTGTTTCAAAAGACTATTCATAAAAGAGAAAACAAAGGTGTGACTCATTAAATCAGAAGCATGAATTCTGATCGATAAATATGCCATTTTCATTCTATTGTCAAAGGGGAAGAAATCATTCCAAGTCACATGTGAAAAGTCCGATTTGAGTTTTAATGGTTACTTTCTTGCTCTCTTCTTCTCTCAATTGCTCTGCCCAGAAACAACTGTGCTTCAGATGACCTGCAAGTTCATGGTTGAAGGCATGCAAAGGAGCCAACCCATGAAGTCACACATACTGTTCCTTGTGCAAAGAAGCAACTTCCATTTGAGACTTACCTGAGATAATTTATCTTACACATCAACAAACACTATCTGCCATGCTGTTCACCTCTGAACTTCTTTGAGACATAAGTTGTCTATCTGCTATTCTATAATTAACAAGCAGGATTATCAAACGAAAGAGATAGTAATCCTACTTAATAGTATGTGTAACTCTGTTTGCCATTTTTTTTTTTTAAGATTTTATTTATTTATTTGACAGACAGAGATCACAGCTAGGCAGAGAGACAGGCAGAGAGAGAGGAAGGGAAGCAGGCTCCTTGCTGAGCAGAGAGCCCGATGTGGGGCTTGATCCCAGGACCCTGGGATCATGACCTGAGCTGAAGGCAGAGGCTTTAACCCACTGAGCCACCCAGGCGCCCCTGCCATTTTGTTTTTAATTATACAATTAAGAGGACAAGACTGGAAATCTGGATATCTGGGTTCTATCTCAGCCAGACTGGCTTCAGTACTGGTCTTTTATACACCTAATAAATGGGTTAATTAGAAGTTAGTTAACATCTATATTTAGTTCAACCTCAAAAATTCTGTGGCACTCTGAAAGTCTGTAAAAAATAGGAAAAGAAAAACTCGAGATTATTACATGAGTACAGCTCTTCTATAACTTTTCTACTGAAGTGACTGCAATGGCAAAGATGAGGGTACATAACTCTCCTCAATGATCACCCCATGGGTTTGTCTGGGACATAGCCTGGGGCAGCTTCCAGAAGCAAAAACCTTTTTCAGAATTTCTAGATTGAGGGGCACCTGGGTGGCTCAGTCAGTTAAGCATTTGCATTCAGCTCAGGTCATGATCCCAGGGTCCTGGGATTGAGTCCCGCATCGGGCTCCTTACTCAGTGGGGATCCTGCTTTTCCCTTTCCTTCTGCTGCTCCCCTGCTTGTACTCTCTCTCTCTCTCTCTCTCTCTGATAAATAAATAAAATCTTTTTTAAAAAGTTCTAGATTGATCTTTAAATCCATTTTCTATTATATTCTACATCTATATTTGGTTTAATATAAAAACACCGTGTTTTACAAATCCTAAAATGCAATTAACACTCTGGCAAGATCTGTTTATTAAATAACAGTAAGTATCTCCCCCTGGATCAGCTGATGATCCATACCCCATTTTGAGAAATATGTACAAACAGCCGAGAAAAGAAGTCTATGCCAGGGTTGAAAGTTCACGGTTTTGAGACCTGGGCAGGAAACACAAATGAGGAGCAGAGCCTGTGGGAGGAGGACTAGCGTGATCTCTGGATAAGCACAAGGAACAGCTGTTAGCTCCAACCAGAGTGCTGTCAATGGGTCCAAATATTCTGATTCTTCAAGGGACATGAAAAGATGAATTTTATATGAAATCTTTTCCAGGCCAGCTGGCCAGATTCAGTGCAAAGCCTTCCTGGTTTTGAGTCCTTCGTCCTAATGCCTGCTCCAAGAAATGAATTCAGTTGCACCAGAGAGAGTGCGTCTCCATGGAGGATGGAATAGGAAAAACATTTTCAAAGGGTCTGAGTGAAGGCTGTGGACTTCTGAGGGCAAAAGTGGAATTTTCTTCCCTTCAGTTAGATCATTAGAAGCAGAAAGACATCAATTTTTCACAGTCATTATGGGCAGCTTAGCCTGGAGGCAGAAGGCTCCAGGCTTCCAGAATGATGGGGAAGTCATGCCTTTTACGTTTGCATTTAACCTTGGAATAAGGACACCCTATTTGGAACCAGGCCAAAAAGCGATGGCATATAAATGAAATATATTTAAAAGCCACATGAGTACTGCATACACCAAGTTCTAGTCCATGTCGCAGACTACGGTATGGCTGCTTCAACTTTTTCACCCATTCGAGAAAGAAAAATGGAGAAGGAGCCACTGACATTGAGAGGTTGGCCCAGCACCCACAGCTAGACTGTGCTATTCTTTTCTGGAACACTCACAAGCTCACAGCGTACCAACCTCAGGCAAGGCTCCTCCGAGACTATGGATTCAGTGAGACAAAACTAGGCTGCTACATAATTTTTTCCTAAGCAGACACAAAATCAAGGTCACTGTGCCACCCACAAAATGCCAAGCACCGCCCCCCTCTTGGCCAGATGGGTGATGGCTACTTCTTTACCCGTTAGAGCTCTATGTTCCCTCTAGTCTATGGACAAGATTTAGATATAGATAAGATTTAGATATCTAACTCTAGAATTGCCCCTTTTTTCTGATACCAATTAGAGGTGAGCCCAGCTTCCTCAGGTCCTCTGTTAAATCACATAACTCCTATAGTAGACTTCCCTATCCTTTCACTAAGACACCCATGGTTTCGCCATGGTGTGTGTTCTCCCTCGTTGCAATGGGTCATGAACTGAACTTGTTATGCTACAGGTGGGCTCCTGCTTGGGATCTGGCTGAAGGACACCGACCCATGTGAGCAATCAGCATGGTCTTCCGCAGAGCAGTCAGCATGGTCTCCCACACAACCAACCCATCTGGTCAAAAGGCAATGACTTTGAAGGTGGCTGACATGATTCTGCCCAGCCACAATACCCTTTTCCTGCCGAGTACACTCTGGTGTTAGCCATTCCTGCTCCTTTTCTGGTGCTTGATTAGGCAATGTTTCTGCCTCTGATGAAGGCAGGAGATTTGCAGGCCCGAGACTCATTACTCAGACAGCAGATAACCAGTGTTTACCCATTTACTTTTATGCGACCTTACTCCAAAGACCAATGAGGTATAAACACTCCTCTTAAAATGATCCAATTGTGAGTAAAAACAGGTATTGTGGGGGAAACAAACAGACTTCAAGGAAGGCAAGGCAGGAAGCAATGTGCTCGGTGCTCCTTTTCGGTTGCAAACAAGACGAGCAATTAAATTCCCAAACGTTATTAAGCGCAGCATTTAACAAGAAAATATATTCCACTTTGTGTGGCTTCAGAAGACAACAATGGAGTCATGTTTGGAACAGGATGTAATCTGATAAATCTGTAGTCACAAGGGAATAAGTACATTGAGTTTGGGTAAATGAGTGTTAAGACAGTGAAATGTGAAACCAGGACAGCCGATGTTATTAGAAGCTTACAGCTTTTCCTTGACATTCATTCTGGTGTCAACACAGAGGGAGGCAGGCAGACATTCACTTCCAGTTTGAAAAAAAGTATCAGTTTCTAAACATTTATTATGGATTTTAAAGCAGAGGTATAAAGAGAAAACCAAAATTCTGCTGATCAAGTAAACAGACAGAAGCAAATCCAAACAAAACGCAAAGTTTACAAATAAAACTACTCTTCCCTCTCGTTTCACACTCTTTTCCCTCAATGTCACCCCTGTTAGTAATTTCTCTGCATCCTTTGAAAAAGTGAAAACCACTTCAACGAGTTATCACTACACAGTCCTGAGAACAACTTAAAAAAAGAAAAAGGAAACAAGATGGGATCGGGAGGGAGACAAACCATAAGAGACTCTTATCTTAATCTCATGAAACAAACTAAGGATTGTTGGGGGGGCGTGGGGGGGGTAAGGAGGCTGAGTGATGGACACTGGGGGAGGGTATGTGCTATGGTAAGTGCTGTGAAGTATGTAAGCCTGATGACTCACAGACCTGTACCCCTGGGGCTAATAATACACTATATGTTCATAAAAATAATAAAGTAAAAAGAAAGAAAGAAAAAGGTAGTGTAATTCCAAAAATACTGCCAGTCAAAATGTAGAATGGTATCCACATTCTGGAAAATTGTTTGGCAGTTTTTTATACAATTAAACATGGACTTACTAAATGACACAGTAATCACAACTCTCAGGCATTTATCCCAGAGAAATGAAAACTTACACTAATATACACTCAAACACACACACGCACATGCACACACACATCACGTACACAAGCCTATATATGAATGTTCATGGAAGCTTTATTTACAACAGGAAAAACTGGGAACAACCCAAATGTCCTTGGATGGATGACTCAACAACTCCTGGGGTGTCCGTACAATGGCACATACTTAGCAATAAAAAACGAACTATTTTTATATGAAACAACCTGAAAGCTTCTTGAGGGCACTACACTTATTAAAAAAAAATCAGTCTTAAAAAATTGCATACTATATGATTCCACTTATGTAACAACCTAAAAATGATAAAACTACAGAGTCTAAGAACATATTAGTGGCTTTCAGGGTGGGTGGGGGATAAAGGGATAGCCTGACGGAAATCCTTTGAGCTGACGGACCAATTGTATACCTTGATTTTAGGGATGGCTATACAGATCTAAATGGGGATAAAACGGAATAGAATTATGCACATACACACCTACAGAAATGCATGGAAAATAGTAAAAAACAACAAGAACTGTAGTATTGTGCCATTGTCAATTTTGTGGGCTTGCTGTATGTTACAGGTAGACAAGATGTTGCCAAGGGGGAATGTTGGATAAAGGGAATGCTGGGCTTTCTACACTATTTCCAAGACCTCCTGTGAGTCTATAAAGATTCCAAAGATATTTTTTAAAATCCACACGTATGCGGGGCGCCTGGGTGGTCAGTCGGTTAAGTGACTGCCTTTGGCTCAGGTCATGATCCAGGAGTCCTGGGATCGAGTCCCGCGTGGGGCTCCCTGCTCAGTGGGGAGTCTGCTTCTCCCTCTGACCTCCCCTCTCATGCTGTCTCACTCTGTCTCTCTCTCTCAAATAAATAAATAAAATCTTTTAAAAAAAAGAACCTCTATTTCATACAGGAAGGCATATAATAGGGCAACTTCCCATATATTCAGAAGTACCAACACTACTCACTGTTGCCAATTTAATAGATTTAAAACAGCATGTCACTACTGTGGGAACTTAAGGATTTTTAGGAACTGTTGGGGTCAAACATCTTTCCTCAGCCTTTGACATTTGGCTTTCTTTTCTTTAACATTTTCAATCATGTCATTTTTCTTTTACTCACTGGGTTAGGCGAATTTTATGTAAACCTAAGAAAACTAACTTTTTAACGGTCATACGTGTTGCAGGTGTTTTTCCCTCTTTGTTATTTTTCTCTTACTTTCTGATGATAGGATTGGCTATAGAGAAGTCCTTAATTTTCATATAATTAAATGTATCAAAGTTTTCCCTTTCTAGGTTTCATGATGACTTTGAAAAGCTTTTTCTCTAAGACTAGAAGTAAATCCACTCAAGCCAGTCATTGGACTTTCTCAGTAATGGAAATGTTTTATATCTACATTTACCCAACAGGATAGCCATGAGCGAGGGGAGTTGTTGAGTAATTAGGAGGCGTGAAAACCTGAATTTTCCATTTTATTTAATTTTAATTCATTTTAATGTAAATAGCAACATGTGGCCAGTAGCCACCATCCTGGACAATGCAATTCTAGAATCTTCACAGTTTCACTCTCCAAAATAGCTAACTATTTGAGCTTTTAGGAATTTGTTTGCATAAAAGGAGTGAATTATCAGGATCTAAATCAGGATCTGATTGCCGTGTTTTATTGGGAACAGAGACTACCCTCAAGATTCAAGTGAAAGTTAGAGAATCTACCTCCAGAAAAATAAGTATACGAAGATACAGACAGAATCCTGAAGCTTATATGCCAGCAGCAGAAGATAAACAATGCACAAATCAATCATAAATCGAGATGATTTCTGATGATGAGAAGGGTAAGAAAGAGCTGGGGCAGAGCTATGAGAGAGATTGACGGAAGAGGAGGGACGATAGGAGGCTCTACCTCAGGGATGGCAGACAAGAAAGGCCCTTCTGGGAAGAGGATATTTGAATTGGAAGCTTCATGATGAGTTCAAGGCCAGAATCTGAAAACCTGCACTGAGAACCTTTCAAGCTGAAGAACACCCAGAGCCAAGGCTTGCAGGCAGGGGTGAGGTTTGATCCTTGGGAGGCAGAAAGATGTCCGGGGTAGTTAGAGCCTGGTGAACAAGATTGGATGTGGCAGAGTCAGGACTTCGGTCCCTCCAAAGTCTCTACTCTCCACCATGACAGTGCTCGTCCTGTGATTCCAAGCTGCTCCTCTCCTACTTGAATAGCTTGACCAGATATGACCCTTACTCTTGCTTCCAGACTCAATTCTTGCCCCCAATAGTCTATCACCCCCAAGGACTGACATGTCCTCAAGAGAAGCCATCTTTGACGTTCCTCTAACAGTTTCCTGCACCTGCAGCACCCTCCCTTGTCACTTATGCCTGATGGACAGTTACCCATCCCAACTGCCCTTTGACTTCCAGACTCCTAAGCTCCTGGAACCTCTGCCAGCCCTGTAGCCCCACCAGATACACTGACCTCTTCCCTTAGAGCCTGCCGTAGCCGGTGCATCCTGCCATGGAGTCACTTATGCCCCGAGATGGTACATTCTGGTAATATGTTTTCACTTACAACGAAATCTCAGGTTCCTTGATCATGTCTTACTCATCTTAGCACCCTGCCTGACACAGATATTTTTTGAATGAGTGACTAAATTAATGAATCTATTTCTGCAGAAGAACACACCTCCCCTTCTGTTCTCCATTATGAACCATGACGAGCACACTACAGTGCTCAGCTAATGATGGTTCTATTTGTCCTAAGCTGTGAAGCTGAGGTCTAATTGGTGCTTCAGCCACACTGCTGGCTTCCTCATACATCAAGATAATGCTTTCAAGCACCCCATATTGTCAATTTATGTCCTAGCTAATAAGGAGCCTATCATTTTTATTGTTCCCTTGAGTCCCCAGTTAATCATCATTCAATTTTTCACTCAACATTCTAGAAAGCCCAATCTATTGTTGTCAAAACCCACACAGACTTGATACTTTGCGTACCTGTTATGTGGCCTATGCAGGAGGCTTAGAGGATTTTCTACAGACTGACATGATTTTCAAGCCATCACTTGAGTATCTAACATCAAAAATTACCACCCCATTTAAAGAAGGACTCAATAGCTTTGTCTTGAATGAATCGGGGGCTTGGTATGATCCAGCTCTCATTTTCTATGTCATGATTTGGTTTAATTTAACATTGATTGAACAAGCTGAGTAAATATAAATTGATTTTTTTCAGGGATGATGCTTGGATCATTTGGCTCTGTCTGTGGCTTATACCTTTTAGCCTTGAAGGAAAGACATAAAGAAATAGAAGGGAAGTAATGTTATGCTCATTGGGGAATCACTGGTTATCTAACATGTATGCAGAAAGTGATGTTGTCAAATAAGCAAAGGAAACATCAAACGCTATATTATTTAAAAGCAATATATCAGGTATCAGAAAGAAGGTATACCTTAGAACAGCTGACTTAGAAAAAAAGCTTGTTGTCAGTACCTGGGTCTTTCCTTCCAATGTCCAATCTACTTGAAAAAGTATAGTAAAGTTTCTGATAATGTCATTTGGTTAGAAAGTGTGATGCCACCATGGTATGTTCTAATTGAAGCACTCGAACTTGGGAGGGCCATCAACAGCTGACATCTGGAAGAAGAACACAGGAGATGCCAAAGGGTCTAGAAAATATGGCTTTGGTGGAATAGTTCCTACACCGGCATGTTTTGCCAAGAATGTAAGAGACTCTATTTTGCTTCCAACATGACCAAGAAGTACAGACTGGCCCTGATCCTTGCAGATAACAACTATAAACTTAGAACATAATACAAAAACAAAGCAAAGCAGGGGCACCTGGGTAGCTCAGTGGGTTAAGCGTCTGCCTTCAGCTCAGGCCATGATCCCAGGGTCCAGGGATCAAGTCCCACATTGGACTCCCTGCTCAGGAGGGAGCCTGTTTCTCCCTCTCCTTCTGGCTGGTGCTCTCTTACTATCTGTCTCTATCTGTGTCTCTCTGTCTCAAATAAATAAATAAAATCTTGGGGAAAAAAAACCCACAGGGGAAAGTAGTCGGGGTTTAGGAAATGGTGAAATCATCGAAGCAGAGGGAATATCTCACTAGGAATCCAGATACCCAGGCCCCTGCTGGGACAGAGGCAAGTGACTCTGAGACCTCCCTTCCCTCATTTCACCTTCTTCTCATCGCTAGCACTGATTCACTTATCACAGTGCATTCTGTTTATCCATAGGTCTCATAAACACATGGTCTTCAAAAGCTAGATACCACTATTTCTTTCCGATGGGACTGAGGTAGGTGTTTCGTTAGTGCTTGCTGGGACAGAAGTTGTTTTTGAAGGTTTTAGTTGGACTGGGTGAGGAGCTTATTGAATTAGGATGAGAATTAGAAGCTGAAACCAAAATCAGGGGAAGGAATATTTCAGCAATCCAGAGAGAAACCGTAGGCAACCAGTGTAAATGGAGACTAGGAGATAAAGGCATTAATTGTGTAAATAAGGTTCTGTTGGAAGTGACAAGAACTGGATGAGTCATTTAAGCATAAGGGAGGAAGGAGTCATGAATGGGCCTGATGTGGATGGGACTGTGTGAGTTAAGCAACTGAAAGCAGAAAGATAGGGTTTGGGGAGTGTAGGGATTGAAAAGTACTAAGATCCCTCTTGCGTCTGTTTTTATTAAGGTGCTTCTGAGAACTCAGTTGAAAATACCCAGTAGTAACTTAGCAAAACAAGAGTGAAGCTGGGTTACTGATGGCAACTAACACGGGGGGAGGGGGTGGAGAAACTAGTTAGCGAGTGTTGCAAAGAAAGAAGAAAGGGTGGCCCCAAATTCTCAACCCTTTAGGGGGCAAGTGGAGAAGTCACTACAGCGGAGATAGAAAGAATGTACTCGGTAGGCAGGAAGAAAACCAACGCAGCATCAGAAATCAGCGGGGACAAGCCTTCAAGATGGAGGGAATATTTATCAACACTAGAGCCCACAAAGAGCAGAAATGAGACAAGGACTAAGAGGCAACAACTGATAGTTTGCAGTAGAAATATCAGTTCTGTGGCCAAAAGAGAACTCAAATGGTAGAGCACTGAACAGGGGAATGAGGTTAAACAGATGCACCCTTTCTAGAAATTTTATGATGTTGGGAAGGAGAGAGAGGACATTAAAGATAGAAGGAGGAGCAATATACATTTTTTTTTTTTTTTGCAAGGAGAGAGACTCAAACATGTTTCTAGGGTCCAAAGAAAAGGACATCACAATTGTTAAACATTACAGAGGGGAAAAAAGAACCAGAAAGCAAAATTCCAAAGAAGACAAGTCTTTCAAGTACTGACTGAGAAAAGAGCATAGAAAGGAAAAAGAACCTAGCATTCATTCATTCATACTTTTTAAAAAAACACATTTATTGAGCATCTACTATCTGCCAGGCACTGTTCTAGATGCATGGGATATATCAGTGAAGAAAACAAAGAAGTCTGCCCTATATCCTAGCAAGGCTGATAAGGAGTGGGGGGACACACAATAACAAAGCACACTATAAACATATAAATTATGGTTTGTTAGAAGATGCCCAATACCATGGAATAATAACAGCATCATAAAGGAGATTGAAAGGGTCAAAATAGGAAATTGGGTTACAATTTTTTAATAGCATTGTCAAAGTAGAGCTTCAAAAAATAAGACAAATGACAGGATTTGCCATGTGTTATACAGGTAAAAGAAAGGATGGGCACAGGCATATCTATGGCAAAGGAGACATAAAATTTGTATTTTTAGTATTAGAGGAACAAAAAGATTAATTAGTTATCAAAGGAAGAAACACTGCTGCAATTTAGTGATCTACTTCTTGGTGAGAGGAGCTGTTAAAAAGAATTCATCTCTTTCAGTGTGTTTCTGGGGAGCCAAGCTAGCATCGTTAGTGTCGGTGTATCACACTTAGGACAGCAGTGGGGTGGCTGGAAGGTCAGGAGGCCCACAACGAATTAATAGGATCTGGAGATATCTAGCTGGTTCAGTCAGTAGAGCATACAAACTTGATCTCAAGTTCCTGAGTTTGAGCACAGCACCAGGCACCAAGATTGCTTAAATAAATAAACGTTTTAAAAAATAAGATCTGGGGGGCCTGAGTGGCTCAGTGGGTTAAGCCGCTGCCTTCAGCTCAGGTCGTGATCTCAGGGTCCTGGGATCAAGTCCCGCATTAGGCTCTCCACGCAGCGGAGAGCCTGCTTCCCCTCCCCTTTCACTGCCTCTCTGCCTACTTGTGATCTCTCTGTCAAATAAATAAATAAAATCTTTAAAAAAAATAAGATCTGCTTCCATCAGTCACAGCCCAGAGAAGCGAACCACGGAGTTCAATCTCACTATTACAAAACAGCCAGGCAAGGAATTGTGTAGTTATGACTCCTACCTCTCTTGATTGATTCATTTGGTCAGCAATAAATTGTTAAAGTTTATTCACTCAAAATGTTCATGCACGTAGTAAATAAGGCCTCCAGACTCACGTCTGACGCAAATCCAAATAAAATGACACGCTACCCATGGAATTCCTCTTTCAACTAAAGGCAGCAATCTCATCCAAGAAAAGTCTGTCTGGATGGCTAAGGAAGTTTTTGAGGTTTCATCAGACCAAGAGAGGATGACTGCATGCTTTCTATGTCCAAATTTCTCACCCGTTCTGTATTTTCAAGGACCAGTTCAGTGTGGCTCCCAGTGGAAAATGACATTGTTTCTGCTGTACTGATGCATACTCAGAACTCGCCACAAGGAAGACCCCCAAAAGAGGAAAACTCCGATCGCCACAAAAGCAACAGTAGAAGCTGAGAAGAAGCTCTATTACCTGGGAAAAGTGATGGGGTGTGGTTGACCAAAGCCATTCTGATCTGCCCCCTGTCTGAAAGAACACCAAGAGATATGGTGTCCCTCCTGTACCAACAGGATTCTCACCCAGGGACTCAGACTCTGCAAACAACATTTAAATATGGTCTGTGGGTTCTTTTTTTTTTTTTTTTAAGATTTTATTTATTTATTTGACAGAGAGAGACAAAGCGAGAGAGGAAACACAAGCAGGGTGAGTGGGAGAGGGAGAAGCAGGCTTCCCGCAGAGCAGGGAGCCCAATGCAGGGCTCATCCCAGGACTCCAGGATCATGAGCTGAACTGAAGGCAGTCGCTTAACCAACTGAGCCATTCAGGTGCCCCTGGTCTGTGGGTTCTTAATTGCATTCCTCAAGGAAGCAGATCATGGCCCCCCTCAGTTGCATTTCTCTATATCCATCCAGAGGCAACAAAACATCAGGCCGAATTTATGGGGTGCGGAGGCACGCCCTGACCTTGATACCATCTCATCTAACTTGTATAGACCCTACAATGAGGTGCTGAAATCGGGCATGGAAATTCCCTGGCAGAAAAATCCCTGGCAGGGGTTCGTCCTGTAATTATAGCTTCTCATGGACTGCATCTGTTCAGAGCGTCCTACAGCCAAGAACAGGGAGCAAGGGAGGCTCCCACCTCAGTCCAGTCAGGCTGCATTACATAAATGTGTGCTCAAAGTTAGGAATCGGGATCGAGGCTGTCCACATCCATTTCTCCTCTACACAGTAGATGTGACAAGGGAATTTGACCAGTACTCAAGCTGACAATGAGTAAAGCCAAAGTCTGGACATCCAGTCTTTTGACAAAAACAGAGTCTAGATATTTCGGGCCTTGTTTGAATAAATGTGAGAAAAAAGCTTTAACCCTATAAGAATAGATGCAGAAAGGGAGAGAAACATTCTCCTGAAGCTTTAGAGTAATAGTGGGTGAGTGAAATGACTTATCAAAAGAAATAGAGAGTTATTTGGGGAAACGTGTATCCCTAAAGGACCCAAGAAACTATTGTCTATATAAAGAAAATCACAAGAAGTAAAAGGCAAATTGCAAATACAACAGGGTAAGTTGCAAAGAGATTCAATTAGGATAAAAAAGGGAACTTCATGCATTGCAAAAGAGTAGAAAGAAATGAAAATTTCACCAGATGAACAAAAATCCGCACTAAAGAAAGAAAAAGTAGTATTGTTACAGAATTTAAAATCATAGATGTGGGGGAAAAACCTTAGGGAAGTGAGTCAAAGCCTAGGAATGGAAATATTCCTTTGTTGATGGGGAAGGCATTGAGGTAGGTTTGATAGAAATCAGAGGAGAGACAGTAAAATCCAGATCATATTTCCAAATCCCACCCAGCCCCATATCCCCGTATTCATTCCCCATAGCCTCCAGCATCAGAAAAGTATCTCAAAATATCACTTGGAGGGAGGGAGGGAGAAAACAGACTCCAATTAGGTATGATGAGTGCCAAGGAGAATCAACCCACAAGGTGTCGGAGTATAAAGATCTGGACAGAGTCACTGAAACAGGAGCAAGAGGCAGAGCCGAGGCATGGCATTTCTGCAAGTCTTCTGTACTGTGGGGATGCCTCCCATTTGCCCTCCTCCCCACCCTCTCTCTCTCCACCTCCTCCTGCATTCTCTATGCCCCAAATTGACCATTATGCACACATGCCTTTTGTCTTCCCACTGGAAGACACCTGCAAAAGATTATAGGAAAGAAGAAATTAAGATTAAGCTATTCATTCCCGCCTCTCTCATATAACCTCCTATGACCTTGGATAAGCTTGTCTCTCTCTAGAAGGCGACCCTTTCTACCATGTGGGTTTTTCAGTAGCTCTCTTCTCTGGGCTCTAAGAACCATGCCCTCTTTTTGCCTCTTCAGGCCTGGAGAGGAAGTGGCTCCCTGCAGATGCCGGCTGAAGGGTACGAGCTTTGGTTGTTTTGGGCATCCCTCTCTCCTGCTTGTATCTTTGTAAACAGTTTCTCTATTAAGCTTCTTCAATTATTCCAGTTTCCACATTTCATTCACCTCCTGCCGAGATCCTGCCTAAAACAAATACTCGAGCAAATAAAGTAAGAGAAAGAGCACACCAAACAGAGAGAAATGGCCTAGAATTGAAGAAAGTATAACCCAAGCAATAGAAGATTCTTTGCATATTTTTGCAATGGATTGTGTAAGCCTCTAATTCAATGAAGAGCTCAAGGACAAGACTATCAACAAGGAATGAAATTTAAAAGGAGATATAAGAAATAAGACACTGGGGCGCCTGGGTGGCTCAGTGAGTTGGGCCTCTGCCTTTGGCTCAGGTCATGATCTCAGGGTCCTGGGATAGAGCCCCGCATCGGGCTCTCTACTCAGCAGGGAGCCTGCTTCCCCCTCTCTCTCTGCCTGCTTCTCTGCCTACTTGTGATCTCTCTCTCTGTCAAATAAATAAATAAATAAAATCTTTAAAAAAAAAAAAAAGAAAGAAGACACTGAGAGCTCGATAACTAAGACATGAACTATTGTCATTGATCATCAAGGTAAGAATTAATTTCAGATAGCAAAAAATAAAACGAATAGGGTTGAGGAGCAACTTACTGATGTTGAGAAAGTCACAATGAATACACAAGAAAAAAAAGACCAACTAAAGAAGAAATGAGAGATGGAGAAGACAAACATGATACAACACAAAGGCAATCAAGTTCTCTGAAATAAAGGACCCAAAAGTGATCCCCAGAATATTCTGACATCCTCAAGACTTCTCTGAAAGGAAGGAAGATCCAAACCTACAGATAAAAATAGCTTCTCTTTTTAATTAAGTGGGTCAATATCAGAATTTCTGGGAAATAAACTTTAGTGATTAAAAAAAGAACTCAAGGCATTCAGACCTAGAGAATGAATTATCCATAAGTGTGAAAAAAAAAATCACACCAGCCCCAGTCTCCCCATAGCAATAATCAATGCTCAAACATTTGGAGACATGTCTACGTGACTAAGGGGAACATGAAGGAACCAACAATATCATGCTCAGACAAGTTATAATTGAAGTATAAAGACAAGAAGACACACTCAAATGTGAGAACATCCAAGGACAATAATGCCCACAAAAACTTTTTTGGGGGAAAAAAAAAAAGCCCATGATGAATTCCAGCCAAACAAGAAAAAAAAAAACTGGAAATAAAGCACAGAGCAAGAAAGAAGTTGTGGTGGAAGGCTTGGCAAAAAGTAGAATCCATTAGAAGATATTTTCCAGTCATATATCTGATAAGGGGTTAATATGCAAAAAATATTAAGCACTTACACAACTCAACATCAAGAAAAGGAAGAAAGAAAGAGAGAGAGAGAGAGAAAGAAATCACCTGATTGAAAAATGGACAGAGGACCTGAACAGCCATTTTTCCAAAGAAGACACACAGATAAGAAACAGACATAGGAAAAGATGCTCAGCATCATTCTCATTCTTCATCAGGGAAATGCAAGTCAAAACTATGTGAGACTTCTTCAATTTCTTTCATGAGTGTTCTGTAGTTCCTCGAGTACAGATCCTTTACTTCTTTGATTAGGTTTATTCCCAGGTATCTTATGGTTCTTGGTGCTATAGCAAACTACAAGGTATTTACCCTAAAGATACAGATGTGGTGAAGAGAAGGGCCATTTGTACCCCAATGTTCATAGCAGCAATGGCCACAGTCACCAAACTGTGGAAAGAACCAAGATGCCCTTCAATGGACAAATGGATAAGGAAGATATGGTCCATATACACTATGGAGCATAATGCCTCCATCAGAAAGGATGAATAGCCAACTTTTGTATCAACATGGATGGGACTGGAGGAAATGATGCTGAGTGAAATAAGTCAAGCAGAGAAAGTCAATTATCATATGGTTTCACTTACTTGTGAAGCATAAGGAATAACACAGAGGACATTGGGAGAAGGAGAGTAGAGGGAGCTGGGGAAACAGGGGTGGGGGGAGATGAACCATGAGAGACTATGGACTCTGAAAAACAATCTGAGGGTTTTGAAGGGGTGGGGGTGGGAGGTTGGGGGAGCCTGGTGGTGGGTATTATGGAGGGCACGTATTGCATGGAGCACTGGGTGTGGTGCGTGAAAAATGAATTTTGGAACACACACACAAGAAAATTTAATTTAATTTAATTTTTTTAAAAAGTGAGATATCACCTCATGCCTGTCAAAACAGCAAGAATCAAAAAGACAATACGGTGAGGATGTGGAGAAAAAGGAACACTCCTGCCCTGTTGTGGGAATGTAAATTGGTGCAGTCACTGTGGAGCATGGTATGGAAGTGACTCAAGAAACTAAAAATTGAAATAGCATGTGAGGGGCACCTGGGGTCTCAGTCCATTAAGCATCTGTTGATTTCGGCTCAGGTCCTGATCTAAAGATCTTGAGGTCGAGCCCTGGGACATGCTCCCTGCTGAGCAGGGAGCCGGATGTGGGGCTTGATCCCCAGACCCTGAGCGGAAGGCAACCACTTAACCGACTGAGCCACCCAGGCACCCTAACATTTCTACTCTTAGGTAAT
This sequence comes from Taxidea taxus jeffersonii, assembly GCA_003697995.1. Lineage (NCBI taxonomy): Eukaryota > Metazoa > Chordata > Mammalia > Carnivora > Mustelidae > Taxidea > Taxidea taxus. Next base: position 12,979 of record RCUC01070089.1, on the reverse strand, counting down.
ATACAGCAAGTAGTTGAACATTCACACTCAGAACAACTAGAAATTCCAGAGCTTCGGAAGCAATGAGAACCACAGGGACTGAAATTCTAGAGAGAAGAGAAACTCAGGAAGGAACTGAAGACCAAATGGGAACAGGAGCTGATTCAGAAAGTGATAGAAGCTTGGGAATCAGGCCCTGGCCCAGGCAGAGGACCCACAGATGGGGGACAGAGACGCCATCGAGCTTTTGGTGGTCATGGTGATGGTCATGATGGGAGGTCAAGACCAACTTGTACACTTGAAGGGCTGCCAACACACAGCTGGGTTTTCCTCCACATTTGTTAAATTCTGAAGCTGTGCAGGGCAGGAGGCTATCGGGCTAAGAAGGAAGTCTCTGAAGGCAAAGCAGAATGTTCTGCATTCCCTTGGTATTAAAAGAAAAATACCTGCCCAGGGACGCCTGGGTGACTTAAGTTAAGCATCTTCCTTTGACTCCCATCATGATCTGGGGGTCCTGGGATCGAGTCGTCCCACATCTGGCTCCCTGCTCAGTGGTGTGTTTGCTTCTCTCTCTGCCTGCTGCTCCCCCTACTTGTGTGATCTCTCTTTCTCTCTCTGACAAATAAATAAATAAAATCCTTATGAAAAAGAAAACCAAAGAAAAGAAAGGGGAAAAAGGAGAAATACCTGCCCAGAGGGAAAGCCTTATAAAATTAAAATCTCTAGAGGGAGTGAATAATTTACACTGATGAGCTACAATTGTTTTGTTTTGATGGTAAGAACATGCCAATCTAAGCCAATATGGAGACTTACTATCCAGACGTGGGTCCCAGGAGAAGAACAGAAAAAACAGCAGAGCTCTGGCGGTTTTGTGGGTCTAGATTGGCACATTTGGAGATTAGAGAAATTGCAAACACACTTCTGGGCTCCCCTAGAATAATTGTCCAAGTCTGCAGCTCCGTGGGATAGGAAAAATTAGAAGTTAAGCCTAAAACTTCGAAAAAGCAGAGGAAGACTTCCATCCGTCTCTCCGTCCTGAGGCCAATAACCGTCACCCTCTCAGATGATAGTCCAGAATAGACACAAACTTGCAACGGGGGAAAACCAGACCCAAACTACAGTTCAGGAGCGAGTCTGATTTCATCTCTCGCTGAATCCAGGGAAGGATTTCCATGTTACTCCCCCCCGCACCCCCAACCAGTAGAGGAAAAGGTATTGCTTCCTGGATGGAAAAGAGCAGCATCTGGTGTCTGACTCTATTTTTTTTAAGATGGTTGGGGAGGGGCAGAGGGCAAGAGAGAATCTCAAACAGTCTCCACACTGATTGTGGTGCCCAATGGAGGGCTCGATCCCATGACCCTGAACCATAACCAAGAGTTGGACACTTAGCCAAGCCACCCAAGTGCCCTTCTGACTTTTTTTTAAATGAACAGCATCCCATATTTGATAAGAAATTACTAGACATTCAAAGACACAGGATCTATATGACAAATACCAAAGGAAAAAATAGCCAATAAAAGAAAACACTGATAATTCTAGATCCCATATAGTGGAATGAGCAGAATCAAATGGATGTTCTAGAACTGAAAATTCTAACATTAAAATCAAGGATCCAACAAATAGTTTTAATAGCAGATTGAATCTAACAGAATGACTTATGAACTGTAAATAGGGTTTAATAAAAATACCTAAACTGAACAACAAAAAGAAAAGAGAATTGGGAAAAAGAATGATCTTCCTATATTACAGAAATAATGCAGTTTAAAAATGTTGCTTTTTTAAAAAAGATTTTATTTATTTATTTGACAGAGAGAGATCACAGGTAGGCAGAGAGGCAGGCAGAGAGAGAGAGAGGAGGAAGCCCAATGCGGGACTCAATCCCAGGACCCTGAGGTCATGACCTGAGCCAAAGGCAGAGAGGCTTAACCCACTGAGCCACCCAGGCACCCAAAATGTTGCTTTTTTTTTTTAAAAAAAAGATCCCATTTATATTGCAATGTAAATAAGAAAGCACCTGAGAGGGATGCCTGGGTGGCTCAGTTGGTTAAGCCGCTGCCATTCGGCTCAGGACATGATCCCAGCGTCCTGGGATCAAGTCTCACATCCGACTCCTTGCATGGCAGGGAGCCTGCTTCTCCCTCTGCCTCTGTCTGCCTGAGCTTGCGCTTTCTCTCTCTCTCTCTAAAAAATAAATAAATAAAATATTTAAAAAAAAAAAAAAAGCACCTGAGAATAAAACCACAGAAGTAATGTCCAGGAACATTTTGGAGAAAGATGTTAAGACTTCACTAAAGGATGTAAGAAAGTCATGAGTTCAAAATATTGGAATCTCTCAAAACACTGGGGAAGGATGCAGGTTTTAATAAATGGTAATAGAACAACCAACTATCCAGCTGGGGGAAGGAAATAGGCTTCTATCTCAACATCTCTTCCCATCTCACGCCTCTGTATTTTTCTATGTATCCATATGCATTACTGGGCTCACAAATAAGAAGTAGATCCCTTGACAGATGAGAAATTAAAGCAGGAGTGAGAGATGCAAGAAAATGGATGAGATCAGTTGGAACATTTTAATCACAGTCCAAAACATGCTCAAGAGAATACCACTGAAAATGTTGGAAGAGATTCCAAGAGTACTAAATACAAGGAACATGGAGCTGAGGGTAAAGGACAGAATTCTTAGCTGGCATGCTGTAGCAGGCAGGGTCTTCTGGGTGAGAAGACATCCCACACCTTTCCCCTCATCCCCAGCCAGACTACGCAACAATAAAAGTGTGCCATCAGGAAGGACAAGAGATTAGGAGAACTTATTTGGAGGGGGTCTATACCTCCATTGGATTAGAAACATCCAGGAAGATTGGGAAATACCCAGATCTTAAATAAGAGACAAAGAAGAACCACATGTTGCATTAAGACTTTCACAAAGTCTGTTAGGTCAATGTATTAAAATCAAGATCCATTAGTGAAACCAATTAGAAAATGTGATAAGATAAAACCCGTCCCTTTCAAAACAGGAAGCACCACTATGACATAATTGGAACTAAACATCGTGAACTGGGGCACCTGTCTGGATCAGTCGGTGGAGCACGTGACTTTTGATCTCAGGGTTGTGAGTTCGAGTCCCACATTGGGTATAGAGATGACTTAAAAATAAAATTTAGGAGCACCGTGGTGGCTCAGATGGTTAAGGGTCTGCCTTTGGTTCAGATCATGATCCCGGGGTCCTGGGATTGAGCCTCATGTTGGGCTCTCTGCTCAGCAGAAAGTCTGCTTGTCCCTCCTCCTCTGCTGCTCCCCTGCTTGTGCTTTCTGTCTCAATAAATAAATAAATAACTTTTAAAAATAAAATAAAATGTTTAAAAAACAAAGTAACATGCAAGATCTTCATATAGAAGAGATAAAGTTTTATTGAGGAACATAAAAGAAGACTTGCATAAATGACAATTTTCTCCAAATTCAACTGAAAATCAATGCCATCTCAAAAAGATTTTACACAGAGTCTGACAGATTGATCCTAAAATTTATAAGGAGTGATAAGTGAGCAAGATTTATTAAGCACTTGTGAACACATAGGAACAAATTGTGTGAATAGGGTGGGAGTTTTATCCTCACCAGATATAAAAGATGTTAGAAGGTAAAGAAGGTAAAAATAGCACAATACTGCTGCCAGATTAAACAGTACTGATTTTGACAATCCAGAAATAGCCACAATTTTATAGGGAAATATAACATGAAAAAATGACATTTCAGCCCATAGGGGGAAAGATGTACTGTAATATGTATTTTGAGGCATTTAGTTATCCATTTTGAGAAAAAGGGTAGAATTAAAATCCTTTCTTGAAATAAATTCCTTTATATGAACAAACTGTTAATCTCTAGATTTGTCTTTGGCTTCTATTTTTCTCCTCTGTGTAGAAACACGCGTACAGTGAATGCTGACTGCGACATGGTTTATAGCACTGAATAACTTGGGAAAAAACCCAAATGCCCATCAAGTGGTTATGCTTCAAATAAAGTCATGCTTACAAAAATAATCATACCATAAAATACATGCTGTGGGGTTTTTTAAATGTGAGTACTAATATTGACTAAATGTGAATACTAATATTCAAGAATATTGCTAAGTGAAACACCTAAGTTGAATTCACTAAAAAGTAAAGGAAACTATACCAATGAATATAATTTTAACAGAATTGAAGGACACCATAAAACATACTATACCATCAGAGTATAGATTTTTATTTTCTCTTCCATGTTACTTGCTTTTTACAGTATTCACATATTACTTGAATATTTTTTAAAATAAAAATGCTATATAGTATGATTGAATGATCAGTGTGATATTGTTTGCACATATATTTGTATGGACACACACTGGACAGAAACAGGGAAATGTGAATTCGTGTGCAGTAGGGTCCCTAGTAACCATTTCAGCTTGTTTAGTAGAAGCAACCCACCAACCCACACATTTTCTATAGAATAACCTAGACCTAGGTAGAGGGGTATCTGGTCATAGTGATAGACCCATGGTTGAATTTCTGTTCCAATCAGATAATAATTTTGCTGGGTTTTGGAGGAAGAGATACAATCTCTTGTCCTTCAGTTGATTGACAATGAAAGGCTCAGGAGTGCCACACCATCTATTTTATCATCAGAAAAACCCATAGAAGAATGAAGTTCATACTTAGTGAAGACACTTCAGAGAGGAAGAGAAACTGAGGAGTAAAGGTATCATTTGAGCCCCTAGATAAAACCATACCTGAATCCTGAATTCTTTGTAGGGCAATAAATTCCCTGTGGTCACTGGATAAGCAAAGTTGAGTTGATTGGTTTCTCCATCTCTTACAAACAGGAGTCCCACTTGTCAGATTCTGAGTAAAGAACTCAATGAAAACAAATTTAATGTTGTAATTATGCTGCTTTTATAGGTAAATGAGAAGAGGAAAACTCCCAAGGATTTCCCATTTCCTACAGGATAAATCATATTCATCAGGCACTATTTGCGACTGGACATATTGGAGCCTGGGGCAAAAGGGAAAATCAGTAACACTTATCCTGTCTTTCTTTAAATTTGATATTTTGCTCATTATGGACTTTCTGCACAGATTTGGGATTTTTTTCAAATATTGCATTAAAATGCTTATCTTGGGGCACCAGGGTTATGCAGTTGGTTGACAAACCAACTCTTGATTTTGGCTCAGGCCCTGATCTCACGGTCATGGGATCACAGCCCTGCATCAGGTACCACACCCAGCAAGGAGTCTGCTTGAGATTCTCCCACTCCCTCTCCCTCTGCCCCTCCCCTTCTTGCACATTCTCTCTCTCTCTAAATAAATAAATAAAATCTTAAAGAAAAAAAAAACATATATCATTGATCTTTATGTCTGAGTTGTTTCTGAAGTCCCCTTAAAATTTGCAGTTGAGGTGAATGTCTTGGTCCTCTCACCATAGAATCACCCATGTCCTCGGACTTTTTATCATCTGGTGCTATTCTAATTATCCACCTGAAATAGACACAGCCAATTTTCACCAATTACTAAGGCTCAAGAATTTATCCCCATGAGGACCATGGAAGGCTGACAGCTGGCATCTGGCTCCCCACTTCTCTCCAGGCCAGTGCCCTTAGCTGAAGAGAGACACCTTGCCCAAGATCATACTGTTTATCTGGGGCAGTTCAGGTAACACAAAATGATGTGGGGGTATAAAGGTCTGCAGCAACTCTGTATGACCATCCTAACTCTAGAGCCTCCTGTGGAGATTGGCTGACCCTACACCACTTCTCTCTTCTTCCAGCTTCTCTGTCTGCCCAGTCCTGCTGCCTTACCTTTCCAAAAGGTATGGATTCCAAGAACACATCCTTATAAACTTCAATATGCATTTCTTTTTTTTTAAGATTTTATTTATTAGACAGACAGAGATCACAAGTAGGCAGAGAGGCAGGCAGAGAGAGAGGAGGAGGAGGAGGAAGCAGGCTCCCTGCTGAGCAGAGAGCCTGATGTGGGTGGGGATCCCAGGGCTGGGACCCTGGGATCATGACCTGAGCTGAAGGCAGAGGCTTTAACCCACTGAGCCACTCATGTCCCCCACAATATGCATTTCTGTGTCTCAGAGTCTGCTTTCCAGAGAAGTCACCTGCAACCCCTATCTCATCTCATGTGACCTCTGGCAACACCAATCTCATTTCCCATCACCCCCAAACAAATACCCTTAACAAATACCCTTAAATTCTGCCAAGGCTGTTCTTCCCCTTGTCTTTCCTTTATGCTCATCTCTGCATCTGGTTTTGATGCATTCCACCTTCAAGACATGGCATGAGACCAGCCTTCTACATAAATGCCTTCTCTATCCATTCCAGCCTGCAACACCACTATTCCTGATTTCTATCATGCTTAAATATATACCAAATGATCAATGAGCTTTCCTGTTCCCTTCACCATGTTCTTCTTCAATCTCTTGGTCATAGTTACAGCAGGATTTGACCTAGTTTAACATCAAGCTACCAGTGATGTTCCCAGAGCCAACAGCCCTTCTAGCGAACCCCTGACTTTCCCAACTCCTTTGTATTTGCTGACACCATGATTCCCACCCATTAACAGAATGGACTGAGTTCACTGGACCACCTGTTTCAACTGCCTGGCAGGCTGGGAATGCATTTACTTAACCACAGCCAAAGGGCCTTCTGAAGCCCTCCCTTCCAAGTCTTGATGGCTTGATAAGGATTTCCTATCACCAACTGTATTCTCTATCTAACAGTATCATGCTGGAAAAACACCATGCTAGTGTCACAGGGAAATTCTACAAAGAATAGAGGAAGCTTCCATGAAAGAGACAAGAGAAGTTTTCTTCTACAAGTCCTGAAAAACCAATAAAAATTCATAATATGAATTTGGCTATGACCCGTCCTAAGATGACATGTAATACTACACTCAGCCCTCACATTAATTTAGCACATTCAACAGTTCCTCCAGAAAGGGTCTAAGCCAATGACTATCAAATCCCCTGAACAAGCAAGATCTATTTCCTATAAGAAAAAGAGGTTTCATTTTGTTTTGTTTTAATTTGTTTGTCTAAGAGAGAGAGAGAGATTGAGAATGGGAAGTGGGAGAGAGAGAGGAGAAAAGGGAGAGAGAGAATCTCAAGCAGACTCCATAGTGTGGAGCCCGATGTGGGTCTTGATCCCAGGACCTGAGATCATGACCCGAGCTGAAGCCAAGAGACACTCAACCAACGACTCCACCCAGGCGCCTTGATATTTTAATCATTATTGTACCAATAACATCTTCTTTGAAATTGACATAGTTTATTTTTATCCCATTTGATTCTCAAAATGGCCCCGTGAATTAGATTAACCTGCATTTGTACATAAGGAGAAACTGATGGCTGGGAAGGTTAAAATATACATATCTAATGCCACAGAACTAATAAATGGTCAACTAGAATCTTGAATCCCGCTCTTCTAGCAGTCCAAAGCCTTTTCCTCTATGTGTGCCGCCCACTGTAATGGCTGGAGTTTTATCACTAAGCGATTCGCTTGCAAAATGGAAGCAATGGCTCAGGCATAACTCCTAAGGGAAAACTCCATTCCTTTCTGATAGTCATCAATGTTCTACTTCTTCTCTGACAGGAGCTCTGGCTGCAGGGACTCTTCCTGGTCATGAGAAATGGCTGGAAGCCTGGTTCTCTCAGGAGTCAGGATGCAGTACTTTTTTTTTTTTTTTAATGTAAATCAGAGCTATTGGCAACTGAGCAAGAACTCCCTCTCTAAAAGGGGAAGACAAGTGAGAGTCTCTCAAAAAGCTGACGATTATAAATAACTCAGCCTCAGCAAAGGGAAGAGATCATTTCCTTAGAGCTTGTGGTGCTCAATTATAAGGTGCTTCCATGAAGAAAAACTAGACTTTACTTTTAACATAAGCCGTTGCAGTTTAGAGCAGTCGGCCCAAACTCCAGGCACTTCCAGGGCGTTCCAAGTAATAGAAGAAGAACACCACCACCCAACTATAGCTATGGTTTTTCTTCACTGCCCCAGGATTCTACCAGGCTTTCTAGAATCTAGACGCAAGGTGGTGGCAGTAATGTACCATAATGGTTGTTTTGGTGCCCAGACTCTCCTCTGAGCCAACCAACAGCATTTTACAGCAAGCTCCTGTGGCTCTCAGGTGAAGGGCTTTCTTAGCAGGGCAAGTATGCTCCGACTACAGAAGAGGCCATCTAGAAGTGCTAGAGAAGAGTGGGAGAGCATTCTTTGACTAATGTTGGATTGGGTTGGTAGACAGATGCCCCGGCTTCCTTGTCTCCAGGGCAGAACAGTTTCCAGGTATGCTCTCCTGTGCATCTGATACATCCTTCAATGTAGACACATCCAGATGAGAAAGCAGTGCTGCCCCAGGGGTTAACAAATGTGGCAGACATTTTCCAGAGCTCAGGGGGAAGGAAGCAAAGCCTTACTTCCAGTATCAATGAGCAAGAGCTCATAAGCAGAGAAAGAAAAACAGACACAGAGCTGCTGCTGAGGAAATCATGCAAGAACAGCAGAAAACAGGAAAAAACCAGAACAGAGAATATTCAGGCCAGTGGATCCCAGCCCCAGGTACTGAGTTTTCTGTTCTCATCTATTGATCTATTTGTCTCATACCTACACCATAGTATTTTATTGCTGTACCTCTGTAACATTAATATCTCATGAGTCTAGTTCCTCCTTATAATCTTCTTTTTAATAATTAGCTGAGCAATTTGCATATGTTAGAGTAAATTCATCAAATTCCAGTAAATTCATCAAATTCCACAATAGCTCCAACTAAAATTTCGTTTGCCTGTCTTGAACGTAGAGAGTAACTGAAAGAAAAGTGATGTTTGTGTCAATTTGTCTTATTAAAGAATATCAAGTAGCTCTTCATCCTTTAGCTTCTTTTCCAAAGTTTTAAAATCTTCTGCATAAAAAAATAAAATATTTTCTGCATAGAGGTCTTATTTTTTTGTTGTTGTTATTTCCAATATGCTTATAGTCTGGATACTATTTGGAATAGAATGAGTAATGTTTTTTTTTCTTTAAAATTTTAGTTATTTGAGAGCAAGAGAGTATGAGTGGGAGGCTGCAGAGGTAGAGGGAGAAGCAGAGAGCTGGGCATGGGGCTTGATCCCAGGACCCTAAATTCATGACCTAAGCTAAAGACAGATGCCTAACCAGCTGAGCCACCCAGGCACCTAGAGTGACTACTATATTTTCTAGATGGTTATTTTGGGCAATTTTTATGGAAAGATACCATATTCAGCAACCCTGATGAACCCTCTTATTTCATGTTGATTTTTCTGGGCTGTTTTCAGTAAACTAAATAATACTATCATTTGCAAATAATAAACGTTTACCTTTTTCCTTCAAATCACCTTCAAATTCCTTCATATTTCACTCATGAAGACACATATGAATACCATAAATAAAATATTAGCTATCTGAATGGAATCTTACTGTTAATTAAAAACATGTATTATGTATTAAAAGTAATATATTATGATCAAGTTGGGCTTATTTCAGGAATAAGACTTGGACTTTTTTATGTAATTTACCACTTTGGAGGAAAAGAGGAGAAAATCCTATAATTACTTGGAATTAGAATGTTTGCCGGATAAAATTAATACAATCCTTAACAATGACAAAATGTCTCAGCAAAGTAGGTTAAAAGGGAACACATTTCAATTAATAAAGGATATATCTACAAAACCTACAAACCAAATCTACATGATAGAGATGTTTGAAATGCATTCTTTTAAGATCAAGAACACCACAAGGCAGCCATCATCACAATTTCAGCCCACCACAATAGTGAAGGTCTTGGTGTTGTACACCAAGGGCATAAAAGCCCAGTTTGGGCTTTTATGGTTAAATCTATGATTGATCTCCAAATTATTTTTTGCAAATTGTGTAAGGTCTTTTCCAAACCCAATTTTTTTTCAAACCTGATTTTTAACATAGAGTTGTCTTGCCACCATTTGTTGAAACAAGTATTCTTTCCCTATTAAAATGCCTAGCATTCATTCTTAGTGCCATATAGTTTTCTACTTTCCTTTTACATATGGGTAGTTTCTGGTACAGCTATGATGAATAGCACTGCTATGTACGTTTAGTAGATATCTTCTGGTGAACACATATACACATTTCTGCTGATACTGATGGGGCTCAGGACAGGCTGCCCAAGAATTTGCCACTTTGGCATGTAGATTATTTTGAACTGAAAGCACTTGAGACCCTGTAAGCTCAAGAGAAATATCTGTCTTCCCCTTAACTATACAGAAGAATTGAAATGGGGGTCTTTCCAAGACTCAGGGTTATTAATAGAGATAAAGTTTATCTGAATGACCCATCTGTAGGGTAGAGAAAATATCTAGTTACCAAATATGCTTTTCTTATCATCCTGTGAAGTATGTTCCTTTCTTCTGAAATCCCAGACTCCCCTACTCCCTTCTCCTTAGTTCAAAATGGCATATATGCCTCATTTTGCCTATCTCTGGAATTTCCATATCTATGTGAATTTCCCATACCTGTTAAATTTGATTTTTTTCCTGTTAATCCATCTCATGCCAATTTTATTTTCTCAGTCCAGTTAGAAGGACCTTGAAAGAGACAGGAGTTCTTGCTTCCTGACACTATCCAACACAACGGATACATCACAGAGGATATACATGTCCCACTTCAGTAGACACTGGCCTTTTTATTTTTTTAAAGGTTTTCTTTATTTGAGAGAGATAATGGGCAAGAGAGAGAGAGCACAAGTGAAGGGAGAGGCAAAGGGAGAGGGAGAAACAGGCTCCCTGCTGAGCACAGAGCTGGATGTGGGACTCGATCCCAGGACCCTGAGATCATGACCTGCGCCCAAGGCAGATGCTTAACTGACTGAGCCACCCAGGTGCCCAGATACTGACCTTCTTAAAAAGTATTTGTACACATCTCTGTCAATTGTCTCTTTTAACAATACAGGTGGGTATATGTTTAAATTTTTTTATTTAAGCTTTTTTTATTTAAACATATAATGTAACCCCACCACCCTCTCCCAACCCCTCTCCCCTCCACCCCCCTCAGTTTGTTTTATGACATTAAGAGTCTCTTTAGGTTTGTCTCCCTCCCGATCCCATCTTGTTTCATTTTTTCTTTTCCTACCACCTTAACCCCCACCCCTGTTGCATCTCCACTTCCTCATATCAGGGAGATCATGTGATAGTTGTCTTTCTCTGATTGACTTATTTTGCTAAGCATAATACCCTCTAGTTCCATCCATGTCATCGCAAATGGTAAAATTTCATTTCTTTTGATGGCTGCATAGTATTCCATTGTATATATATACCACCTCTTCTTTATCCATTCATCTGTTGATGGACATCTAGGTTCTTTCCATAACTTGGCTATTGTGGACATTGCTGCTATAAACATTCGGGTACACATGCCCCTTCGGATCACTACGTTTGTATCTTTAGGGTAAATGCCCAGGAGTGCAATTGCTGGGTCATAAGGTAGCTCTATTTTCAATTTTTTGAGGAACCTCCATGCTGTTTTCCAGAGTGGTTGCACCAGCTTGCATTCCCACCAACAGTGTAGGAGGGTTCCCCTTTCACCACATCCTCGCCAGCATCTGTCATTTCCTGACTTGTTCATTTTAGCCATTCTGACTGGTGTGAGGTGGTATCTCATTGTGGTTTTGATTTGTATTTCCCTGATGCCCAGTGATGTGGAGCACGTTTTCATGTGTCTGTTGGCCATCTGGATGTCCTCTTTGCAGAAATGTCTGTTCATGTCCTCTGCCCATTTCTTGATTGTATTATTTGTTCTTTGGGTGTTGAGTTTGCTAAGCTCTTTGTAGATTTTGGATACTAGCCCTTTATCTGATATGTTGTTTGCAAATATCTTTTCCCACTCTGTCAGTTGTCTTTTGGTTTTGTTGACTGTTTCCTTTGCTGTGCAAAAGCTTTTGATCTTGATGAAGTCCCAATAGTTCATTTTTTCCCTTGCTTCCCTTGCCTTTGGCGTTGTTCCTAGGAAGAAGTTGCTGCGGCTGAGGTCGAAGAGGTGGCTGCCTGTGTTCTCAAGGATTTTGATGGATTCCTTTCTTATGTTGAGGTCCTTCATCCATTTTGAGTCTATTTTCGTGTGTGGTGTAAGGAAATGGTCCAATTTCATTTTTCTGCATGTGGCTGTCCAATTTTCCCAACACCATTTGTTGAAGAGGCTGTCTTTTTTCCATTGGATATTCTTTCCTGCTTTGTCGAAGATTAGTTGACCATAGAGTTGAGGGTCTATTTCTGGGCTCTCTATTCTGTTCCATTGATCTATGTGTCTGTTTTTGTGCCAGTACCATACTGTCTTGATGATGACAGCTTTGTAGTAGAGCTTGAAGTCTGGAATTGTGATGCCACCAACTTTGGCTTTCTTTTTCAGTATTCCTTTGGCTATTCAAGGTCTTTTCTGGTTCCATATAAATTTTAGGATTATTTGTTCCATTTCTTTGAAAAAATTGGATGAGATTTTGATAGGCATTGCATTAAATGTGTAGATAGCTTTAGGGAGCATAGACATTTTCACAATATTTATTCTTCCAATCCATGAGCATGGAACATTTTTCCATTTCTTTGTGTCTTCCTCAATTTCTTTCATGAGTACTTTAGAGTTCTCTGAGTATAGATTCTTTGCCTCTTTGGTGAGGTTTATTCCTAGGTATCTTATGGTTTTGGGTGTAATTATAAATGGGATTGACTCCTTAATTTCTCTTTCTTCTGTCTTGTTGTTGGTGTAAAGAAATGCAACTGATTTCTGTGCATTGATTTTATATCCTGACACTTTACTGAATTCCTGTACAAGCTCTAGCAGTTTTGGAGTAGAGCCTTTTGGGTTTTCCACATATAGTATCATATCATCTGCAAAGAGCGATAGTTTGACTTCTTCTTTGCCGATTTGGATGCCTTTAATTTCTTTTTGTTGTCTGATTGCTGAGGCTAGGACTTCTAGTACTATGTT
>ML095756.1:395-36880 GCA_003697995.1 Taxidea taxus jeffersonii | reverse complement strand
CAGAAAACTGTAAAGTACTCATGAAAGAAATTGAGGAAGACACAAAGAAATGGAAAAATATTCCATGCTCATGGATTGGAAGACTAAACATTGTGAAAATGTCTATGCTACCTAAAGCTATCTACACATTTAATGCAATGCCTATCAAAATCCCATCCAATTTTTTCAAAGAAATGGAACAAATAATCCTAAATTTTATATGGAACCAGAAAAGACCTCAAATAGCAAAAGGAATATTGAAAAAGAGAGCCAAAGTTGGTGGCATCACAATTCCAGACTTCAAGCTCTACTACAAAGCTGTCATCATCAAGACAGTATGGTACTGGTACAAAAACAGACACATAGATCAATGGAACAGAATAGAGAGCCCAGAAATAGACCGTCAACTCTATGGTCAACTAATCTTCGACAAAGCAGGAAAGAATATCCAATGGAAAAAAGACAGCCTCTTCAACAAATGGTGTTGGGAAAATTGGACAGCTACATGCAGAAAAATGAAATTGGACCATTTCCTTACACCACACATGCAAATAGACTCAAAATGGATGAAGGACCTCAACGTGAGAAAGGAATCCATCAAAATCCTGGGGGAGAACACTGGCAGCAACCTCTTCAACCTCAACCGCAGCAACCTCTTCCTAGGAACAACGCCAAAGGCAAGGGAAGCAAGGGAAAAAAATGAACTATTGGGACTTCATCAAGATCAAAAGCTTTTGCACAGCAAAGGAAACAGTCAAGAAAACCAAAAGACAACTGACAGAATGGGAGAAGATATTTGCAAATGACATATCAGATAAAGGGCTAGTATCCAAAATCTATAAAGAGCTTAGCAAACTCAACACCCAAAGAACAAATAATCCAATCAAGAAATGGGCAGAGGACATGAACAGACATTTCTGCAAAGAAGACATCCAGATGGCCAACAGACACATGAAAAATTGCTCCGCATCACTGGGCATCAGGGAAATACAAATCAAAACCACAATGAGATACCACCTTACACCAGTCAGAATAGCTAAAATGAACAAGTCAGGAAATGACAGATCCTGGCGAGGATGTGGAGAAAGGGGAAGCCTCCTACACTGTTGGTGGGAATGCAAGCTGGTGCAACCACTCTGGAAAACAGCATGCAGGTTCCTCAAAAAATTGAAAATAGAGCTACCTTATGACCAGCAATTGCACTACTGGGTATTTACCCTAAAGATACAAACGTAGTGATCCGAAGGGGCACGTGTACCCAAATGTTTATAGCAGCAATGTCCACAATAGTCAAGTTATGGAAAGAACCTAGATGTCCATCAACAGATGAATGGATAAAGAAGCAGTGGTTTATATATGCAATGGAATACTATGCAGCCATCCAAAGAAATGAAATCTTACCATTTGCGACGACATGGATTGAACTAGAGGCATAGAAGCATAACTATTATGCTTAGCGAAATAAGTCAATCAGAGAAAGACAACTATCATATGATCTCCCTGATATGAGGAATTTGAGATGCAACGGGGGTGGGGGCTAAGGGGGTAGGAAAAGAATAAATGAAACAAGATGGGATTGGGAGGGAGACAAACCAAAAGAGACTCTTAATGTCATAAAATAAACTGAAGGGGGTAGGAGGGAGGGGTGTTGGGAGGATGGTGGGGTTACATTATATGTTTAAATAAAAAAATAAATTAATAAAAAAAGAAAAAAAAAGAAATCTACATAAATCTAGAACTAATGTAACATTTGATGGTGAAATGGAAAAACTCCTGTTGAGCTGAGGAATAAGGAGGATATCCATTAGTTCAACTATAATTTGACATTATACTGGAGGTCCTAGTCTATGCAATAAAGCAAGGAAAAATAAACTAAAATTATATTAAAATATACTATTTGGAAGTGTATTTTAAACAGTATAAAACAATAGAGGGGCACCAGCATGGCTTAATCGGTTGGTAAAAATAAATAAAATTATTATTTTTGCAGGCATCAAGGCCATTTACACAGAAAATCCAAAATGTTTCAGATGCACAATCAGAATTAATAAGTGGACTTAGAGAAATTATCAGATACAAAGACTAGCTATGAAAATCAATTATATTTCTATACACAGCAATATAATTAGAAAATATTTCACTAATACCGCTTACATGATAACATCATGAAGGCCAAATTTGTAGGAATAAATCTAAAAATATAACTAAAATGTCTACACTGAGTGGTGGAAACCAATATTAATTTAAATTAAAGTAAACATCAATAAATGGGTGTATATACCATGTTTAGGAATTGTAAGACTGAATACTATATGTATAACATTTCTTCTCACATTGATATATTGATTCAATGTAATCTCAAAAACAGTTTTTGACATTTTTGAAAACTGGTATTTGATTCTAAATTTTACACAGACATGAAAGATCCAAGATTATCCATGATAATTTAAAAAATGGAAAGATATACATTGCCAATATCAATATATCAATTTATGATACAAAGACAACAGTTAAGACAATGTAATCTTGGCACAAAAACAAATAACCAATGGAAGAGAATAGAAAATACAAAAATAAACCTATACAGATATGGTCACTTGAATTATCCCAAAGTTCTTATGCATTAGGGAAAGAGTGTTTTCAACAAATGGTACTGATCAGTTTGGTATTTTCTTTTTCTTTTTAATATTTAATTTATTTATTTGACAGAGAGAGACAGTGAGAGAGGGAACACAAGCAGTTGGAGACAAAGAGGGACAATGACCAGCTCCATCCCAGGATGCCAGGATTGTGGCCTGAGCCAAAGGCAAATACTTAATGACTTAGCCACAAAGGCTTCCCATAATTTGGTATTTTCAAGAAGAGAAAATGTAATTCTTGATCTTTATCTTACATTACAAACCCAAATCAGCCCTAGATGTATTATAGACATAAAGATGAAAAGTAAAACAAAATCCTTCCAGGAGGTAACATTGGATAATATTTTAATGTTAGTGGAGTAAATATTTCTTTAAAACACATTTTTTAAAGATTTTATTTATTTATTTATTTATTTATTTATTTATTTATTTGATAGATCACAAGTAGGCAGAGAGGCAGGCAGAGAGAGGGGGGGAAGCAGGCTCCCCGCTGAGCAGAGAGCCCAATGCAGGGCTTGATCCCAGGACCCTGAGATCATGACCTGAGCAGAAGGCAGAGGCTTTAACCCACTGAGCCACCCAGGCGCCCCTGGAGTAAATATTTCTTAAAAAAGACACAAATAAGTATAATCATAAAGGAATAGAATAACATGCTAGGTTTCTTTTATTCAATGATGATGGACTATACCCCACTTCCTTTTTCCAAAAATGGAAATGTGAAAGAAAATAAAACAAAATAGTATTAAAGACATATTTCTTCTTTGGACCTCATAATAAAATAGTTTGAAAGAAGTAATAGAGTCATAGCAATAGTAAGAACGATAGTAATGGTTATTGTGCTTTTGTAGAGTTTTCTTTTTTTTTATTATTTAAGCTTTTTTATTTAAACATATAATGTAACCCCACCACCCTCTCCCAACTCCTCTCCCCCTCCACCCCCCTCAGTTTGTTTTATGACATTAAGAGTCTCTTTTGGTTTGTCTCCCTCCCGATCCCATCTTGTTCCATTTTTTCTTTTCCTACCACCTTAACCCCACCCCCATTGCATCTCCACTTCCTCTTATCAGGGAGATCATGTGACAGTTGTCTTTCTCCAGTTGATTTATTTCGCTAAGCATAATATGCAGTAGAGTTTTATTTTTTAAAGAGATTTATTTATTTTTAGAGAGAGAGAAAATGGGGAAGGGCAAAGAGAGAAGGTGAGAGAAGCAGATTTCCTGCTGAGCAAGGTGAATTTCACATGTTAAACTGACTTGAAATAAGACTTAATTGGTTGTGATATGCTTTCCATGTATTGAATTTGATAAAATGCTTAAGAATTTTGAAATCTATGTTTATGAAAGACATAGGACTATTATTTTATTTTCTATTAAGCACCTTGTGAGATTTTTTAATTAAGTTTACTCTGTTCTCATAGAAAAAGTTGATAAATATTTCTTTTTTTCTAGACTTTGGAAGAGTTTGTAAATAATTGCTATTTCTTCCTTGGGTTTTTGGAAGAATTGTTCAATGAAGACACCCAGACCTGGAATTTCCTGTTCTTTGTTCTGAAGTGAAATCCTGCTCTCAAAATTCTTTATTCTTTCTTCATTTACATATCCCTTACTTTAAATATTATTTTTAAATAAACATAACTTATTTTTCTTGTTGTTTTTTCTCTACTTTTATTTAATTCATTACTGTTCATGAAATTGTATTCCCTGACAATGGAATGAGTCAGTTCTTCAAATTTGAATAAGAAATATGATGTGGTTTTCATTCAATTATTCATTTGAATAATAAATATTGAATACTTTAGAAAACTGATGAATAACCTCACAAAATGTCCATATCTGAACCCCTGGGACCTGTGAATGTTATCTTATATGGAGAAAGGAAATTCACATATATGGTTAAGAATCATGAAATCATTAAATTTTTATGGATTATCTAGAAGGGCACTAAATTTATTCCACAGTGTTCTTATAAGATAAAAACAAGAAATTTGGCGGATGATAGGACAATCTGATGATGAAAATAGAGATTGGAATTATTCAGATTGTAGAAAAGGTGAGGGGACACAGGCCAAAGAATTCAGGTGGTCACTAGATACTAAAACTATGCAAGAAAATTGGTTTTCTCTTCAGAGCCATTAGAAAAATCCAACTTTGGTGACACCTTGATTTTAGCCTAGTAAAACTGATTTAAGATTTATGACTTCCAGAACTGTAAGCAGATAAGTTTTTGTTGTTTTTTTTTTTCCACTGAGTTTGTGGTATTTTTCTACAGCAATAATAAATAATTAATACAAATTTTAGTACCACTAGTGGGTGCTCCTGTAACAAATACCTAATGATGTGACCCATGGATCCTCTAATGCATCCTAGTAAATTTCAGAAATGGAGATGAGATTAAACAAGAAGGACACGTGGAGGAGCAACTTGTGTAATGGTATAAACTCTCATAATATACACACAAAAAAATACATTTTAAAGGAATGTTATGTAAGTAGAACTATTTCCAATTGGACCTAAAAGAACAAGGATAGAAAAAAGAAAGAAGACCCAAACTGATAAAATTTGTAGACAAGAAGCAGACTGAGAAAGCTACAAACACAAAGTTACAAACACTTGCTACCTTTCAAGGAAAAGGAAAAATGACTCTGAGGGCAAAGCTGATGGTACAGAGGGTGGAGCATCAAGCCACAGTGAATTATTCCCGAGCCTGAAAACTGAATGGCATTTGTCCTGCTGGGTTTAGAAATTGCTTAGGGTAAAAATCCTTTGTATAATTTATGTTGTTATTTTTTAATCCTTTTTTTAAAACGTTTTTTTTTTAATTCTGTTGTTAACCACCATAAAATGCATCGTTAGTTTTTGATGCAGTGTTCCAAGATTCATTGTTTATGTACAACACCCAGTGTTCCATGCAATACATGCCCTCCTTAATACCCACCACCAGGCTCACCCAACCCCCTACCCTCCTCCACTCCAAAACCCTCATTTTGTTTCTCAGGATCCAGTCTCATGGTTCATCTCCCCCTCTGATTTCCCCCAACTCACTTTTCCTTTCCTTCTCCTAATGTCCTCCCTGTTATTCCTTATGCTCCACAAGTAAGTGAAATCATATGATAATTGACTTTCTCTGCATGACTTATTTCACTCAGCATAATCTCCTCCAGTCCCTCCCATATTGATGCAAAAGTTGGATATTCATCCTTTCTGATAGAGGCTAATATTCATTGTATATATGGACCATATCTTCTTTATCTATTCATTTGTTGAAGGGCATCTTCGTTCTTTCCACAGGTGAACAACTGTGGCCATTGCTGCTATGAAGACTGGGATACATATGGGCCTTCTTTTCACTACATCCTGCATCTTTGGGGCAAATAACCAGTAGTGCAATTGCAGTATCATAGGGAAGCTCTATTTTTAATTTCTTAAGGGATCTCCACAGTGTTTTCCAAACTGGCTGCACCAACTTACATTCCCACCACTAGTGTAAGAGGGTTCTGCTTTCTCCAAATTGTCTCCAACACTTGTTGTTTACTATCTTGTTAATTTTGGCCATTCTAACTGGGGTAAGGCGGTATCTCAATGTGGTTTGGATTTGAATTTCCTTGATGGCTAATGATGATGAACATTTTTTCAGGTGTCTGTTAGCTATTTGTATGTTTTCTTTGGAGAAGTGTCTGCTCATGTCTTCTGTGCATTTTTGATGTAATTATCTGTTTTGGGGTATTGAGTTTGAGGAGTTCTTTATAGATCTTGGATATCAGCCCTTTGTCTGTAGTGTCATTTGCGAATAACCTCCCATTCTGTGGGTTGCCTCTTTGCTTTGTCAACTATTTCCTTTGCTGTGCAGAAGCTTTTAATCTTGACGAAGCCCCAAAAGTTCATTTTTGCTTTTGTTTCCTTAGCCTTTAGATACATGTCTTGAAAGAAGTTACTGTGGCTGATGTTAGAGAGGTTACTGCCTATGTTCTCCTTCAGGATTTTGATAGATTCCTGTCTCACATTGAGTTCTTTCATTCATTTCAAGTTTATCTTTGTATGGTGTAAGAGAATGGTCGAGTTTCATTCTTCTATACATAGCTGTCCAATTTTCCCAGCACCATTTATCGAAGAGAGTTTTTTCCACTGCATATTTTTTTCCTGCTTTGTCGAAGATTAGTTGACCATAGAGTGTGGGTCCATACCTGGACTCTCTACACTGTTCCATGGGTCTATGCGTTTTTTTGGTGTCAGTACCATGCTGTTTTGATTTTGAAAGAATTCAAACACTTGGAAGCTAAAAACAATCCTGCTCAAGAATGTGTCACTCAACCAGGAAATCAAAGAACTTAAACAATTCATGGAAACCAATGAAAATGAAGACACATCTGCACAAAACCTATAGGATATGGCAAAGGCAGCCCTAAGTGGGAAATACATAGCCATCCAAGCCTCAATCACAAAAAATAAAAATTCTGAATATGCCAACTCTCTTTACACCTTAAAGAGCTGGAAAATTAACAAGTTAAGCCAACTCCACATACAAGAAGGGTAATAATTAAGATTAGAGGAGAGATCAATGAGTTAGAAACTAGAGATACAGTAGAACACATCAGCAAAACTAGAATCTGGTTATTTGAAAGAATTAATAAGGTCAATAAATCACTGGCCAAACTAATCCAAAAGAAAAGAGAGAGGACCCAAATTAATAAAATTATGAATGAAAGGGGAGAGATCATGACTAACACTAAGGAAATAGAAACAATCATCAGAAATTATTATCAACAGCTATATGCCAATAAGTTAAGCAGCCTAGAAGAAATGGATGCATTCCTGGAAACCTATAAACTTCCAATATTGAAACAGGAAGAAAATGACAACCTAAATAGACAAATATCTAGTAATGAGATTGAAGCCATGATCAAACCCCCCCCAAAAAACAAGAGGCCAGATCCAGACGGATTCCCTGGAGAATTCTACCAAACATTCAAAGAATAAACAATACCTATTCTCCTGAAGCTCCTTCAAAAGTTAGAAACAGAAGAAAAACATCCAGACTCTTTCTATGAAGCCAGCATTACCCTGATCCCCAAACCAGGCCAAGGCCCCACCAAAAAGAATTTCAGATCAGTATCCCTGAAGAATATGGATGCCACGATTCTCAACATGACCCTAGCTAATAGGACCCAGCAGTTCATTAATGATTATCCACTATGACCGGGTGGGATATATCTATGGGTTGCAATGGTGGTTCAAAATTCACAAATGAATCAGTGTGACAGAACAAATCAATAAGAGAAGAGAGAAGAACAACATGGTCCTCTCAATTGATGCAGAAAATGCATTTGACAAAATTCAGCATCCATTCCTCATAAAAACTCTTCAAAGTATAGGGATAAAGGGAACATTCCTCAACTTCATAAAATCTATCTATAAAAAACCCACAATGGGGAAAAGCTGATAGGTTTCCCTTTGAGATCAGGAACAGGACAAGGATGCCCACTCTCACCACTGTTGTTCAACATAGTACTAGAAATCTTAGCAACAGCAACCAGACAGCAGAAAGCAACAAAAAATATTCAAATTGGCAAAGAAGAATTCGAACTCTCTTTCTTCACAGATGACAAAATATATTGAGGGAAAACCCAAAAGACTCCACCCCCAAACTACTAGAACTCATACTGCAATTCAGTAATGTGGCAGGATAGAAAATCAATGCACAGAAATCAGTCACTTTCTTATACACTAACAATGAAAATATAGAAAGGGAAATTAGAGAATCAATTTCATTTACTATAACACCAAGAACCATAAGATGTCTTGGAATAAGCCTAACCAAGAGGTAAAAGATCTGTACTTGAGGAATTGCAGAACACTCATGAAAGAAATTGAGGAAAACACAAAAAAAGGAAGAGCATTCCATGTTCATTGTTCAGAAGAATAAACACGGTGAAAATATCTATACTGCCCAGAGAAATCAACACTTTCAGTGCCATCCTGATCAATATTCCACTGGCATTTTTCAAAATTTTGGATAAAACAATCCTAAAATTTGTATGGAACCAGAAGACACCCAGAATTGCTAAGGGAATGTTGAAAAAGAGAAACAAAAGAGGGGGCATCACGTTTCCTGATTTCAAGCTTTACTACAAAGCTGTGATCACCAAGAGAGCATGGTACCAGTACAAAAACAGACACAGACCAGTGGAGCAAAGTAGAGAGTCCAGATATGGATCTACAACTCCATGGTCAAATAATTTTCAGCAAAGCAGGAAGAAATATACCATAGGAAAAATAAAAACACTCTCTTCAATAAATGCTGCTGGAAAAATTGGGCAGCTATGTATAGAAGAATGAAATGTGACCATTCTCTTACACCATACACAAGATAACCTCAAAATGAATAAAAGACGTCAACATGAGGCAGGAATCTCAAAATCCTAGAGGAGAACATAGGCAGTAATCTCTTTGACACCTGCCACCTTCTTTCAAGATGCATCTCTAAAGGCAAAGGGAAAAAAAGTGAAAATTAACATTCGGGACTTCATCAAGAGAAAAAGCTTCTGCACAGCAAAGCACACAGTCAACAAAACAAAGAGGCAACCCACAGAATGGAAGAAGTTATTTGCAAATGACACTATAGACAAAGGGCTGATATCCAAGAAGTCCTTAGACTCAACACCCCAAAAAACAGATAATTGCATCAAAAAATGGGCAGAAGGCATGAACAGACACTTCTCCAAAGAAGACATACAAATGGGTAACACCCAATGGATCAATGAAGAAATGAAAACAGACAAAAAAAATAACTTTGACACAAATGGAAATAGAAACATTCCAAAATTTATAGGATGCTGCAAGAGCAGTTCTAAGAATCAAATTTAACACAATAAATAATTACATTAAGAAAAAAAAGAATGATCTAAAACAAACAATCTAACTTGACATCTCAAGAAACTAGAGAGAGAATGAACTATGTTCAAAGTTAGATTAAAGGAATGAAAAAGACTAGAGCAGAAATAGACTAAGAAAACAATGGGAAATATCAATAAAACTAAGAACTTGGTTTTTGAAAAGATAAAATTGACAAAACTTTAGCTAGACTAACTGCAAAAACATGGAAGTCTCAAATAAATTATATTATTAATGAAATAGGAGCTATTACAGCTGATACCACAGAAATATAAAGGGTCATATAAGACTACTCTGAACAAGTATATGCCAACAATTTAAAAATATGGAAGTGCCTGAATTTTTAGGAACACAGAACCCATCATGAGTGAATCTTAAAAAAAGAGAGAGAGAATTTAAACTGACACATAGTAAGAACAAAGGCTAGAGCAATAAAAAATCTACCATCAAAGAAATGCTCAGTAACAAATGATTTCCCTGATGAATTGTGCCAAACATTTATTTTTTAAAAGATTTTATTTATTTATCTGAGAGAGAGCGAGAGTGGGAGAGCACAAAGCAGGGGGAGCAAAAGAGGGAGCAGGAGAGGGAGAGGCAGAGGAAGAGGCAGAAGCAAGCTCCCAGTAGAGCAAGGATCACGACCTGAGCCAAAGGCAGATGCTTAACCAACTGATCCACCTGTTGTTCCTATACCAAATATTTAAATAATTAACCCAACCCTTCTGAAACATTTCCAAAAATCCAGAGGTGACAACATTACTGATGAGAGAGCAGAAGGCCAACTGAGGACAGAGCACATGTTGATACAAGGCAATCTCCCCCTACCCCTACCCAAGTAGGATATGTGTGATGTTCCTCTAGGAAGTTCTCAACTGTCTTAATGTTAATGCCTTGCTAGAGGGAAAAAAAAACTTAACTTGATGATGGGATGGCAAGGACTCCAGTATCTCACAGGACCTCTTTAGCATATGAGTTTCTTTGAAAAGCTCCCTTTTTTAGAGTGCCTGGCTGGCTCAGTCAGTCAGAGCACCTTACTCTCGATCTCGATCTCGGGGTTCTGAGTTCAAGCCCCACCTGGATGTAGAGATTAGTTAAAAAGTAAAAACTAAAAAAAAAAAGTAATGAAAAGCTCTCTTTTTCATTACATCCCCTAACCCCATAGTATATAATCAATTGCTCTTCACAACCCCAGTGAAGCTCTTTCTGCCCAAGAGTCCTATCCCCATTCTTTAATAAACCACTGTTTTGCACAAAATATGTCTCAAGAATTCTTTCTTGGTCCTTGTCTCCAGACCTCACTCCACCAAACCTCACCTACATTCTAAAACTATATCAGTTATCACTTATTGAGGCAAGCATTATCCTGATAACAAAGGCATAAAAGAGAGTAAAGATAAAGAAACTGCAGGTCAATATCTCTGATGGATATGCATGCAAAAATTCTCAAGAAAATATTAACAAACTGAATTTAACAGCACATTAAAATTATTATTCACCAAGAAGAAGTGGGATTGATTCATCTCTGGGATGTAAAGACATTAAATAAACCCAAATCAGTACATACAACAAGCCAAACAAATAGAATGAAAGAAAAATCATATAATTTCAATAGATGCAGAAAAAGCATTTGACAAACTACAATACCCTTTCATATAAAAACTCTCAACAAATTTGTTATTAAAGAAATGTAGCCCAATGTAATAAAAGTTATATATGACAAACCCATATTCTAAATCATGCATAATGTTGAAATATTACAAGCTTCCTCCATAATCAGAAAGAAAACAAGTGTGCTCAGTATTGCTGTCCCTATTCAACATAGTACTGGAAGTCCTAGCCAGAGCAACTAGTCTAAATATAAATAAATAAATAAATAAATAAATAAATAAATAACAACTAAATCAAGAAATAAAATTATTTGTTTGCAGATATATGATTTTATAGAAAGCAAAATCCTAGAGACTCCATAAAACACTGTTGGTGCTAATCAACAGATTTAGTATAGATGCAGGATTCAAAAATCAACTTACAGAAAGAGAGAGAGAACCAAGAAAGGGGATGCACAAGGAAAAGAGATCCCCAAAGCAATGAATGGTCTGAAAAAATGAGAGGGGTTGAATTTTCTGAATTCTTGAAAGTGTAATAACATTCATATTATAGGAGCCTCAGGAGAAGTACAGAGAGAAAAGAAGGCAGAAAATTTATTTGAACAAACCATAAATGAGCACTTTCTTAATATTCAGAAGGAAATAGTCATCCATGTACAGGATGCACAGAGAACTCCCATCAGAATCAACAAAAGGAGACCAACACCAAGATATATTGAAATTAAATTTGCAAAATATAGTGATAGAGATGGTGCCTGGGTAGCTCAGATGGTTAAGTATCTGCCTTTAGCTTGGGTCGTGATCCCAGGGTTCTGGGATCAAGTCCCAAATTGGGTTCCCTGCTCTTCTGGGAGATTGCTTCTCCCTCTGCCTCTCTCTTTACTTCTTCCATGAATAAATAAAATCTTTTAAAAGAAAATATAGTGAAAAGAAAAGTCATAAAGCAGAAAGACAAAAAAAGTCCTTATTTTACAAGAGAAGACACATTAAGCTAGCTGGAGATTTCTCAACAGAGATTATGCAAGTCATAAGGAAGTGGCATGATGCATTCAAAGTGCTGAATGGGGAAAATCTGCAACCAAGCATAAATAGCAAGTCTATTATTTATAATATAAAGAATTTCCCAGATGAACAAGAATTAAGGAGTTTGTGATCACTAAACCAGCACTGAAAGGAATATTAAAGGGGACTTTTGAAGAAAAGGAAAGACCAAAGTGACAAAGACAAGAATAAATCACAGAAAATATTCAGAAACAATGACAAAAAATAATTAAAATGCACTAAATGCATATCTATCAATAATGGGTTTGAAAAATTAAAAAAAAAAGATAATGACTCTGAATGCAAATGGACTTATACTCCAATCCAATGAAATAGGGTGTCAGAATGGATGAACAAAACCCATTTATAGTCTGCCTACAGCCGACTCATATTAGACTTAAAGACACCTACACATTGAAAGGGAGGGGATGGTGAAACATTTATCATGCAAATGGATGTCAAAAGAAAGCCAGAGTAGCAATACGTATATCACCAAAACTAGCCATTAAAACAAAGACTGCAACAAGTGATAAAGAAGGTCAGTATACCATAATAAAGAGGACAATCCAACAAGAAGATATAACAATTGTATATTTACATCCAACATGGGAGCACCCAAATATATAAAGTGACTAATAACTAACATAAGGAAACTAATTGATAATAATATAGTAATAGTAGAGGATTTTAACACCTCACTTACATCAATAGACAGATCATGTAAACAGAAAATCAACAACAAATAATGGCTTTGAATAACTGGACCAGATGGAGTTCACAGATATAATCACAACATTTCAAATATATGGAGGACAAACAACATGCTACTAAATTATGAATGGGTCAGACAGGAAGTCATAGAAAAAAGCTAAAAAAAAAAAACCATGGAAACGAATGAAAATGAAAACATGACATTCCAAACATCTGGAATGCAGCAAATGTGGTTTTGGAAAGTATATGGTTTACCCCAAGCAACAAGAAATTTCTCAAATAAAAAAAAAAAGCCTAACTTTACACCTAAGGGTGGTAGAAAAGATCAACAAAGAGTAATGCCAGCAGAAAGAAAAAATTATGAATATTAAAGAAATAAATGTCATAGAAACTAAATATAAATAAATATAGATAGATAGATATACTTATCTCTATCTCTCTATCTATATATCTACATGCATATCAATGAAACCAGAAGAAGCTTCTTTGAAAAAAGATGAATAAAATTGTTATACCTCTATATAGACTTTTCCAAAACAGAAAGAAGCTAAATAAATAAAATCAGGGACACCTGGGTGACTCAGTGTGTTAAAGCCTCTGCCTTCGGCTCTCGTCATGATCCCAGAGTCTTGGGATCAAGCCCCACATCAGGCTCTCTGCTTGGCGGGCAGCCTGCTTCCTCCTCTCTCTCTGCCTGCCTCTCTGCCTACTTGTGATCTCTGTCTGTCAAATAAATAAATAAAATATTTAACTAACTAACTAACTAACTAACTAAATAAATAAATAAAACCACAGAGAGAAGAGAAACAACAACCAACACACAGAAATACAAAAATTATAATGGAATATTATGAAAAGCTATGCAAACAGATTGGAAAACCTGGAAGAAATGGATAAATGGATAGAAACATATAAACTACCAAAACTGAAACAGGAAGAAAAAGAAAACTTGCAAAGATGAATGAGCAGCAAAAAATTAATTCAGGGATCAAAAACTCCAAACATACAAAAAGTTCAGAATCATGTGGATTCTATATGCAAATTTTACCAATCATTTAAAGAAGAGTTAATACTTACTCTTCTCAAACTATTCCAAAAAGTAGAAAAGGAAGAAAAACTTCCAAATTCATTCTATGAAGCCAGCATTACACTGCCACCATAACCTGAGAAAGACCTTTGAAAAGAGAACTACACAGCAATATCTCTGAGGGACACAGATGCAAAAATTCTCAATAAAATACTAGGAACACTACATCAAAAACAAATGATGTACTGTATTGTGAATGACATAAGATAATAAAAAAATAAGATAAAATACTAGAAAAACAAATCCAACATAGCACTTAAAAAAATCACTCACCATGATCAAGAGTGATTTATTCATTGGTTGACAGTTTGTTTCAATATTTTCTTTTGTTAAAGATTTTATTTATTTATTTATTTTACACAGAGAGATCACGAGTAAGCAGAGAGGCAGGCAGAGAGAGAGGGGAAGCAGGCTCCCTGCTGAGTAGAGAGCACAATGCCGGGCTTGATCCCAGGACCCTGAGATCATGACCAGAGCTGAAGGCAGAGACTTAACCCACTGAGCCACCCAGGCACCCCTATTTCAATATTTACAAATTAATCAACGTCATAAACCACATTCATTTGTACCTGTGTGGTTGAGTCAGTTAAGCATCTCACTCTTAATTTCAGCTCAGTTCGTGATCTCAGTATTGTGAGACTGAGCCCAGTGTTGGGCCCTGTGCTCAGTGTGCAGAGTATGCTTTAGATTCTATCTCTCCTCCCTCCATGTCCCTATACTCCTCCCCACTTTGCCCTCTCTTAAAAAAATAGATATTAATAAAAGGATAAAAACCATTCTACCTTTTCAATAGATGCTGAAAAAACATTACACAAAATGTAACACTGATTCATAATAAAAGTCTCCAACAAAGTAGTTTTAGAGGGAACATACCTCTCATAATAAAGGCCATTTATGAAAAACCCACAGCTAATATCATCCTTAATGGGGCTAAACTGGTAGCTTTTCCTCTATGGTCAAGAATAAGACAGGGATGTCCACTCTCACAACTGTAACTAAACAAAATAATGAAAGTCCTAACTACAGCAATTAGACAACAAAAAGAAACACAAGGCATCCAAATCAGCAAGGAAGTAAAACTTTCATAATTTGCAGATGACAGGATACTCTATATAGAAAACCCAAAGGACTCCATCAAAAACTTGCTAGAAATCATACACAAATTCAGTACAATCAGAAGATAAAAATCATCATACAGAAATCTGTGGCATTTCTATATACCAAAAATGAAGCAGCAGAACATTAAATTAAAGAATAAACCCCAATTGCAAATGCACCAAAAATGATAAAATACCTAGGAATCAACCTAACCGAAGAGGTGAAAGTCCTGTACTTTTAAAACTATAAAACACTGGTCAAAGAAAATGAGGACAACTCAAAGGATTGGAAAGATATTCTTTGCTCGTGGATGGGAAGAACCAATGTTCTTAAAATGTCTCTACCACCCAAAACAATCTATAGCCTTAATGCAATTCCTATCAAAATACCAACAGCATTTTTCACCAAACTACAAAAAACAACCATAAAATTTGTATAGAACCACAACTGACCCTGAATAGCCAAATGATACTGAAAACAAAAAGCAAAGCTGGAGGCATCAAAGTTCCAAATTTCAAATTATATTACAAAGCTGTAGTGATCAATGAAGTATGGTGCTGCCACAAAAATATACACATAGATCAATAACATGGAATGGAAAACCCAAATAAACCCACAACGAGAGGGACAATTAATCCTTGACAAAGCAAGAAAGAATATCAAATGGGAAAAGACATTCTCTTCAAAAAATTGTTGGGTAAACAGGACAGCAACATGCAAAGGAATGAAACTACACCACTTTCTTACACCATACACAAAAATAAATTCAAAATGGATAAAATATCTAAATATGAGACTTGAAACCATCAAAATCCTGGAGAAGAACACAATCA
The DNA here is from genome assembly GCA_003697995.1 of Taxidea taxus jeffersonii. NCBI lineage: Eukaryota > Metazoa > Chordata > Mammalia > Carnivora > Mustelidae > Taxidea > Taxidea taxus. Next base: position 20,998 of record ML095756.1, on the reverse strand, counting down.
GTAACTTGTTTGGCATCAACCATAGCAACTTCTTACTAGATATGTCTCCTGGGGGAAGGGAAACAAAAGCAAAAATAAAGTGCTGGGACTTCATCAAACGTAAAAGCTTCTGAACAGCAAAATAAGTAATCAACAAAAATAAAACACAACTATGGGATGGGAGAAAATAGTTGCAAATTATGTATCATTTTTAAAATTCAAATTAAACTTAGTTAGCATATACTGTATTATTAGTTTCAGAAGTAGAATTTAGTGATTCATCAGTTGCATAAAACACCCAGTGCTCATCATATCAAGTGCCCTCCTTAATGCCCATCACCCAATTGCCTCATCCTTCCACCCACCTCCCCTCCAGGGACCCTCAGTTCACTTACTATAGTTAAGAGTCTCTTATGGTTATCTGACACAGTATTAGTGTCAAAATTTATATATTTCAAAAATATATAAAGAACTTATAAAACTGAACACCTCAAAAATGAATAATCTAATTAAAAAATGGGCAGAAAACTTGAATAGCCATTTTACTAAGGAAGACGTACACGTGGTCAAAAGACACATGAAAAGATGTCAACATCACTTATAACCAGGGAAATACAAATAAAGACTCTAATGAGATATAACCTCACACCTATAAGAATGGTTTAAATCAGCAACACAAGAAACAAGTTTTGACAAAGTTGTGGAGAAAGGAGAACACTCTTACATTGTTGGTGGGAATGCAAACTGGTGCTGCCCCTATGAAAAACACCATGGAGTTTCCTCAAAAGTTAAAAATAGAATTACTCCATGATCTAGCAATTGCACTACTAGGTATTTACCCAAAGAATAGAGAAATACTAATTCAAAGGGATTGATGTACCCCTATGTTCATAGCAGCATTTTGTACAATGGCTAAATTATGAAAGCAGTGTAAGTGACTATCAATATATGAATGAAAACAAAAGTTTCATATATATAATGGAATCTTATTCAGCAATAAAAAAGAATCACTATTTCCATCGTTATGATGTGGTTGGAACTAGAGAGTATTATGATAAGAAAAATACGTCAGTCAGAGAAAGATAAATACTATATGATTCCACTCATATGTGGAAATTAAGAAATAAAACAAATGAGCAAAGGAAAAAAAGAGAGGCAAACCAAGAAACATACTCTTAATTATAGAAAAAAAATTAATGGTTACCAGAGCAGAGGTGGGCAAGAAGAAGGGTTAAATAGGTGATAGGGATTAAGAAGGGCAGTTATTGGGATGTAAGTGTTGAACCAGTAAATTTTATACCTGAAATTAATATTATGTTATATATTAACTAACTGGAATTTAAGTAAAAATTAAAAAAAAGAAAAGTAAGCATCCTAATTCAGAATACTTAAAAGCCATAAAATTCTTACAATCCAAGAAGATAAATATTTGTACATTGAAAAATTTAAGTTACTGATGAAAGCAAATGAAGACACAAGTAACTGGAAAGATATCCAAGTTCAGGGTTCAGTAGAATAATATTGTTTAAGTGCCAATACTACCAAATCCAGCTATAGATTAAATGCAATCCTGATCAAAATTCCAATAGAATTTTCCACAGAAATAGAACTAACAATCCTAAAATTTGTATGGATGCACAAAAGACTATGAATAGCCAAAAGAGTCTTGATAAAGAGGGATAATGCTGGAGCTATTACTTCCTGATTGCAAACTAGAATGCAAAGTTATAGTAATTAAAACAGTATGGTATTGGAATAAAAACAATAACATAGAACAATGGAATGTAATGAAGAACAGAGAAATAAATCCATGCACATGTAATCAACTAATCCTTTATGGGGGCACAAATGGATCTTCTCTTCAATAAATAGTTCTGGGAAAAGTGGATATCCATATACAAAGGAATAAAAGTGGAACCCATCTCACACAAATAAAAAAAATTTAACTTGAAATGGGTTAAAAACTTAAACGTAAGAACTGAAACTTTTCAACTCATAGGAGAAAACATAGGAAGAAAAATCTTTGATATGCCCTTGACATGATTATTATTTTTTTTGGAATGCCACCAAAAGTTCAGGCAAAAAAAGCAAATATAAATATGTGGGACTATATAAAACTTAGCTTCTGCACTGCAAATGAACAACTGATATTATTGAAAAGCAGAATGTTGAAAGGAAGAAAATATTTGCAAACCAATTATCTGATAAGGGCTTAATATCCATAACATTTAGGTAACTTACACAACTCAATATTAAAATAGTAAATTTATTAAAAACTGGACAAATTACCTGAATAGACCTTTTTCAAAGAAGGCATACAAATGGCCCACAGGTATATAAAGAGATGCACCAAATGTATAAGCAAAAAAACAAAAATAAAATGAAACTACATCACATTGAAAGCTTCTGCACATCAAAAGGAAAAAAATCATTAAAATAAAAAGTCAGCATATGGAATGGGACAAAATATTTGGAAACTGTCTATCTGATAAGAGGTTAATACACAAAATTTATGAAGAACTCTTACAACTCAATAGAAAAAATAATAAAAATAATCTGAGTTTTAAAATGTATAGAGAAAGAAAAAAAAAAACAAAGTGGCAAACCATAAAACCTCTTAACTGTAGGGAACAAACAGGGTTGCTGGACGGGAGATGGGCAGGATCAGTTAAATGGGTGATGGGTATTAAGGAGGGCACTTGTGATGATTACTCAGTGTTTTATGTAAGTGACAAATCACTAAATTCTACACCTGAAACTAGTATTGTACAGTATGTTAACTAACTGGCATTTAAATAAAAACCTGAAACTAAACTAAAATGTGCTGAGAAACTAAATAGACATTTCTCCAAGGGAGACATACAAATGGAAAATAGGTAAAAGAAGAGATACTCGGCAAACTTTAATTATCAAGGTAGTCCATATCAAAACTAGAATGAGATGTCACTTCACACCTGTTAAAGTGGCTCTTATCAAAAAAGGGAAGAACCACGTGGTGGTGAGGTCATGAAATAAAGGGAACTTTTGAGCACTCTAGACACAAAGGTAAATTGGCACAGTCATTATGGACAATAGGATGAGGTTCTTCAATAATTAAAAATAGAAATGCCATATGATACAGCAACCCCACTTCTGGGTATATATCCAAAGGAAATCAAATTACTCTATCAAAGATATAGATAGATGATAGATAGGTAATAGAGAGATGATAGAAAGATATGTAGATATAGATATAGATACAGTTCAGCCATGAGAAAGAAGGAAGTCCTGTCATTTATGATAAAAGAGATGGACCCTGAGGGTATTATTTTAAGTAAAATAAATTAGACAGAAAGACAATACTTTATGATCTCATTCATATGTGAATTATAAAGAAGGTGAATTCCTAGAAACTTTACAGTGGTTATTGCCTGGGGCTAGGGGGTAGGAGAAATGCAGAGATGTTCAGAGGGTGTAAACTTCCAGTTATAAGATGAATATATAGTGGGGATCTAATACATAGTGCAGTGACCATAGTTAACAATGCTTTATTATATACTTGAAATTTGATAAAAGAGTAGACCTCAAATGTTCTCACCAGAAAAAAAAAAAAAAGGTAAGTATATGATGTGATGGAGGTGTTAACTAAACTTACCATGGTCATAATTTTGCAATGCATAAGAGTATCAAATCATCACACTGTACACCTCAAACATACACAATTATATGTCATTTAGGTTTCAATAAAGCTAAAGAAGAAAGATAAAGAATGAGGATACAGAAGATAACTTAATTATAAGAGCCATATCTTTAAGTAGTGAAGAACATCCAGTGCCTAGTGCTGTGTGTTGAATTGTGTCACCCATAAAGATATATTCAAGTCCTATCATTTGGTACCTGTGAAATTGTCCTTATTTGGAAACAGGGTCTTTGCAGATGTAATATACTTTAGATGAGGTCATACTGGATTAGGGTGGGTTCCCACACATTGACTAGTGTGACTTATGAGAAAAAGGAAATTTGGATAGAGACACACACAATCAGGGAGAGTGTGTCATGTGGTGATGGAGGCAGAGATTGGGGTGATGTATCTACAGTCCAAATAATGCCAGTGATTACCAGAAACTGCCAGAAGCTAGGAGAATCATGGGACAGATTCTTAGATCCTTAATAAGTACCCATACTGCTATCATCTTGATTTTGGACTTTCAGCTTCCAGAAATGTGAGACAATAAATGTCTAATGTTTTAAGCTAGCTAGTTTATGGTAATTTGTTTCAGTAGCCATAGGAAAATAATACATCTTAAGTTATACTTAGTTGTGAGCAAGAAGAGGGTATCCACTCCAATAGGAGGAAGGGAGGAAAAAGTGTTGTAAAGATACATATAGACTAGGATATTTAGTTGTGGCAATGGTGAACATATCCTCTATTTATCTCTATTAGCCAAAGTTGGTTGGAAAAATCTATTGTAAATTTAAGAGAAAAAAATGTAAGAAATAGTCATTTTTTGTTGTTTTTTTAAGATTTTATTTATTTATTTGACAGAGAGAGAGATCACAAGTAGGCAGAGAGGCAGGCAGAGAGAGAGGGGGAAGCAGGCTCCCTGCCAAGCAGAGAGCCTGATGCGGGACTCGATCCCAGGACCCTGAGATCATGACCTGAGCTGAAGGCAGAGGCTTAACCCACTGAGTCACCAAGTCGCCCAAGAAATAGTCATCTTAAAGGAGAGATTTGAACAGATGAGAGAAGTTTAATACCATTGCTGGTATATTGTTAACGGTCCACTTGCAGTTTGATATTATAAATTAAATTGAAGCCAACTGTCATGGCTACATGGTTTTCCTCAACCATATTCAGCTTGCAAAGGTACTACTGAGGAGTAATGGGGGAGCTGGATTTACCTAAATTAGGGTTTTTAAAAAATATTTAATTTATTTATTTGATAGAGATCACAAGTAGGCAGAGAGGCAGGCAGAGAGGGAGAGAGGGAAGCAGACTCCCCACTGAGCAGAGAGCCTGATGTGGGGCTCGATCCCAGGACCCTGAGATCATGACCTGAGCCAAAGGCAGAGGTCCAACCCACTGAGCCACCCAGGTGCCCCTAAAATTAGGGTTTTGTCAAAGAAATGTTAAAAGGATAGTGAGTAAAGGGGATTGAAGATGTATGCAGGAATTTATTTGTATCGGTTCACCATGAACCTATAAGAACCTAAGATAGGTAAGGATCTAAAAGGGTGAGAATGTAAGTAAAGCCATGGGGAAAGGACTAATCAGCAATAGCTCGAAGGTGATAAAATCAATTGTAGGTCTTATAGGGGTAGAAGAATTGTTGGAGTGTGGATATTAGATGTACCTGAAGCAGTGGTTGGAAAATGAAATGTTTGAATTTAAGATTTTGAAGGGCTATGAATAAGAGTGGGCCACTGAAATTAGATGGAAGGCAAGATAATTTGAGAAAGCAAAGTCAAATAATTGAGATGTTAAGATATAAGAATGATTATCTACATCTTAAAATCACTAGGGAATGGCAGTGGGCCAGATAGAAAATCATGGCAAAATAAAGGGAGTGACCTGGGAGTTACAAAATGAATATAAAAAGGAAAGGTCGCAGATGATATAATCATGAGATTCAAAACTGGCTTGTTTTAGGGAATAAGGATATAGAATGAGTTGTAAATGCCATTGAGAACACAAGCATACATTTACTGCACCTCTGGGTCCAGTGGTAGGAAGGGATGTGGAAAGGAAAAGATCGCCTACTCAAGAGGGCCTCAGGAAAAGCAATGTATTTGAGAAACAGCCAAGTTTCAGAGAGCAAGAAAGTGTGGAGATATTCAGATATGAAGCAGAGGAGGATACAGAAGATTTTGCTGATTACAGTGTGTTTCAGACATAATGCCCAATGGTGATGTAATCCTGAGCCTTTATGATGTAAGAGGAAATAGGAGATGGAGGCAGCATCAAACTAGAAATATCTTTCTAAAAGTATAGGAGCTCAATTTCAATTTCAAGATTAAATGATTCTTTTCCTTTCTATCACAGTGTATTGAAATTTCTGATTTTAAAGGTAACACATACTCATTGGAAAACATTGAAATGTCACAAAAATGTATCATTTAAAAAGGAAATATCCCTTCAGGGTTTTTTCTTTTGGTTGTTTTGTTTTTGTTTTCGTTTTTAGAATTTTAATTTCTGAGTTAAAGATTCTCTAAGTTTTCTTTTCATAAATAAAGTTGTACCACTTTTCATATATGTATTGGCCATTCACTTTTTTTTCTATAAAATACCCGTTTATAACTTTCAACTGTTTTTATGTCATCTTAACTATATCTTTCTTACTGATTTTTATCTACTTCTTCTATCAGATTGAAATTTCCATTTTTTAGGTAAAAAATGGTTGAGTATGATAATCTCTTTTGTTCAACTTAATACACATGGTTATTAGCTAGTGACTCCAAATCAATATGGTCTATATTATCCTAATTTTTGTATTAGTTCAGAAATATTCTTTCAGAGGAGATCAACTTTTAAAGACCAACATTGAAAGACTGTGGCCACTAAAGCCTGCAGAAATACTATTGTTTAATTCCATATTAATAATATTCATCATCCACTTAATTACTCCTTTTGAAAGTCAACTCACTATACTTTCTTTTACTGGAAATGATACTAAGCCTTCCTTTTTATCAGAGCAAAGGAATGGTCTAATTTTCCTTTTACATAAAATTAAGTATATCAAAGTTGTATAATAAAGTCTTAACTACATTTTATCCAGCTTTCCATTTTAAATGTCTTCATAAACAATAATTACTTCCCTTCTCCTTAAAATAGGATGTGATTATAGGCACACACACACACACACACACACACACACATACACAGTGGTTAAGACCATGTAAGTATTTTATGAAAAAGCCTGAAGTAGAAATCTCAATTCAAAACACCCAAGATATTGTTGAATATTTCATGCTTCTGTTTAAAATTTTAATCTATAAATAAAATTGCCATGGAATAAACATTATTTACACTTAAAGATATAAGTATGTTGCTAAATTGAGCATGTTAGTCATTAAAAATACTGACAAAGTATTAAACAAAGTACTTACAATCTTGGAAGAGACATTTCCCCTGTGTATATGTTGCCAGGACTTTCGTGTTGTAAATTCAGTGGTAATGTTGAGTGATGACATCATAAAGACACTGGAAATAATAGGAAGTTGAAGGTAAAAGACAGAGTAACTATACTTTACAGTGTATAGATGCTTCTGATATCCATTTTAAAATTGCAGCTGTGTTTACACATACTATTTTACAGTTTAAACTGAGCGAATCAGTCAATATTTTTCATTTTTTTCATTGATTGAATCTATTTGGTTGTTTAATAATTATCTAAGTATTTGATATCAGACTATTTTAACACTAGTTTTGAACATACATATGTGTATATGTATGCATAAAAGGGCTATATGGACTGAAAGGAAAATAAAAGAATATAAACATTCCTCTATAAAGAGAAGCTTTAATCCTGTACATTTCCTTCACATTCAGACTTCTCCCCCTAAAACCTATATAAATGCTCACAGTAACCACTTCTCTTTCCCTCCTGTAGTCGAGATAGTCGACATTTGCTAGAACCAGAGGGAACAATCTCTACCTATGGTATTAGGATCATGTGCCCTACACCACAAAATCCCCTGTGGGTCCACCCAATCCAACCTGTCCCACTGGACAGGTATTGTTCCAAAGCAGCTCCTTCAAAGACATGCTCTGAAAGCAACCACAACAATGAATGACACTACTCCAAAGTGACTCCTGCCCTGGGCAGTCTCAGTAGCCAAATTTTATAATGGGCAGCACAGAGAGTGCCCTGCCAATCCAACCAGGACTGGAGGTAAGCATCGGGTCTCACAGCCAAATCTTCCTACCAATGAAAGCCTCTCAGAACACAATGCAGGAAGAATATTTTGCAGGTCAGTGCAACTGTAGCCCTAATACACAAAATTGGGGCAAGCATTCATCCTGCCAGCCCTGCCCAGCAATGAAAACCTCTAAGGGGACAAGGCAAAGAGAATGTCCTGAAGGCTACTGTTACTGTAGACCTGGCAGACAGTCTGAAGGCAGGCATCTGGACTGAATGTCAACTCCACCCAACTACAAGCCCACAGCAGCTCCAGACTAAACCATCAACAGCATTACAGAAACCAAATCCTGTCTTGTGGACCCACAATGGCAAACTGGGTCATCACAGTCAACAGGACTGAAGCCAAATGAAGCTCAGCCACAAAAGAAAGACATAAGCAACACACATAGGTGACAACCCTGAAGCACCTGGTTCTGACTAACAGAGGATATTGCACTGCAGGGTACCACGGGACCCCTTCTTCCCCTTCTTCATGGAGCCACTACTTTCAAGATCAGGAGACATAGCTGACTTTCCTAACACATAGAAAGAAACATGGATCATTAGACAAAATGAGGAGATAGAAAAATATGTCTGAAATGAAATACCGGGAAAAAAACACAGCAAAAGAGGTAAACTAAATGGAGACAAGCAATATGCCTGATACAGAATTCAAGGTAATGGTTATGAAATATCCACTGGACCTGAGAGAAGAGTGGAAGGTTTCATTGATACCTTCAACAAAGAGATAGAAAATATAAGAAAGAATCCAAGAGAGATAAATACCTCAATAATTAAAAAAGTTAAAAAATACACTAGAGTGAATCAGGAGGAGTTAAGAGGAAGCAGAAGAACAGGTCAATGATCTGAAAGATATGATAGTGGAAAGCAATGAAGTTGAACAACGAAGGAAAAAATATTTTAAAAATGAAAATAGGTTAAGAGAACTCAGTGACATCCTCAAGTGTAATAACATTTACATCAATCCATCCAGGGAAGGATTCAAATACTAGAAGAAGTAACAGCTAAAAACGTTCTTAATCTGAGGAAACTAACAGATATCTAGATTTAGGAGTCGCAGAAAACCCTTAACAAAATCAACCCAAGAAGACCAACACTAGGACCCATAATAATTTAAATGGTAAAAATACAGATAGAGAATTTTAAAAACATCAAGAAAAAAAAAAAAGATTACACACAAGGGAAACTGCATAAGGCTATCAATTGATCTTTCAGTGCTTTTCAAGCCGGAAGGGCTTGACATGATAACATTCAAAGTTCTTAAAGGCAAAAACCTACAACAAAGAATGCTCTACCTAGCAAAGTTACCATTCAGAATGAGAGGGAGATAAAGTTTCCCAGAAAATAGAAGTCGAGGAAGTTATCATCACTAAACCAGTTAAAAGGATGTCTTTAAGTGAAAGGAAAAGGCCGTAATTAGACATAAAAAAAGTCATTAGTAAAAAAATGTAAAATGTGACAACATATACATGAAACATGCAGTAGTTAACTTAAAAAAAGGCATTTTTAAAATGCGTTTGAACTTAAATGACCATCAACTTAATATATAGTACTATATACTTAGAGTGTTATATATAAAACTCATGGTAACCCCAAAGGCAAAGTATATAATAGATACACAAAAAATAAGGAGAAAGAAAGCCAAACATAAGACTGCAGAAATACATCAATTACAAAGAAAGAAAGAAAGGGAATAAGAAAGGAACAGAAAAGAAACACACACAAACACACACACACACACACAGAAAACAAATTAAAAAGGGCAATACATATATACATATCAATAATTATTTAAATGTAAATGTTCTAACCAAAGACATAAAATGGAGTTCTGGTACAAGATGGCAAAGTAGGAAGACATTGAACTCACATATCTGGAATACAGCAAATTACATCTACTAATGGAAAAATTCCTACTGACAAAGAACTGAGGGCTTACGGAACAGCTTCTTAACAACCAAAGATAGAAAGAATCGCAAGAAGGATGGAGACACTTTAACAAATAGAACCACCATCCCTGATTCTGCAAATGGCAGTGGGGATGGATAGTATTAAAGGGCTGAGAACAGATTCATCTGTCCTCGGGCACAGAAAAAGGCCACAATTTAAAAGAGAACTTAGCATATAAGACAGAAAACACTAGAACTCTGTCAAGCAGTAGAGGAACTGAGGAAATGATCTCCAGGTCAGAGGGACTGTATAACAACATAATTTGTATTCCCACTCAAACTTCAAAACCTAGTCTGGAAAAGGGTCCAGGCACCATAATGGGTCTGGTCATCACAGAGATCTTGCAATCTCAGAAAGCGCAGGGTCCACAAACCCACACCAGCCTCCCTCATGCTGGAACTTGGGGGGTGGGGGAAGACACAGTTCAAAAAGATCAAGGAGCTGTAGGAATGCTCTCTATTCTTCCAAAATAAAACAAAAACCTAAACAGTTCTGGCTCACAGTGAGATTGTGACTTTAGCAAACCAGGTCTGGAAGCCCATGGCTTCTGTGGTGCTAGGGTAGAGAAAATGAGCCATGTTTTAATTTTAATTAAAATTTATTTATTGATTGATTTATTATTTCCTTATTTTAATATGTCTTGTCTTTTCAATTTGTCATTCTTTTTGTTTTTTTTTTTATTTTCATTCTTTCTTTTTTCTTTTTTCCTTCTTTTTCTTTTATTTCCTTCTATTCTTTTCCCCTATTATTATAATTATTATATGTAGTCATAGCTCTAACCAGCAAGCAAAATTCACCAAACACACAGTCTGCACAGTGAACACCATACACAAGATCATTCCTTCAAGTTTGGGATGAGTAACCTTTCCAGTAACCCACAGAAACAAAGTCAACCAGATGGGGACATAGAAGAATATGCCCCAAAGGAAAGAATAATGAAAAGAAATAACTAACTGAAACAGAGATAAGCAATACAACTGATAAAAATTTTAAAGTAATGGGGGTGCCTGGGTGGCTCTGTGGGTTAAAGCCGGGGCCTTCGGCTCGGGTCATGATCCCAGGGTCCTGGGGTCAAGCCCCTCATTGGGCTCTCTGCTCTGCAGACAGCCTGCTTCCGCCTCTCTCTCTGTCTGCCTCTCTGCCTACTTGTGATCTCTGTCTATCAAATAAATAAGTAAAATCTTAAAAAAAATAATAAAAAAATAAAGTACTGGTCATAAAGACACTAACCAAGCTGTAGAAAAAAGTGGAAGATCTTAGTGCAAACTTCAATAAAGATATAGAAAATACTAAAAATAACCATTCAAAGTTTAAGAATACAGTAACTGAAATAACAACCACAGTAGAGGGAACAAACAGTAGATTAGAGGACACAGAAGCATGTATCACCAAGCTGGAAGACAGGGTAATGGAAAACACACAAGCTGAACACTAAGAAGAGAAAAGATTTTTAAAAAATGAGGATAGATGAAGAGATTTCCTGGACAATATCAAGTGAACAAACATTTGCATTATAAGAGTCACAAAAAAAGAAGAGAGATAAATGGATAGATAATTTATTTGAAGTAATAATAACTGAAAAATTCCCTAACACAGAGAAGGAAATATGCCACTGAGTCTAAGAAGCAAAGGAAGTTTTGGAGAATATGAATTCAAGGAGGTCCACACCATGGCACATAATAATTAAAATGCCAACATTTTAATGTAAAGACAGCATCTTAAAAAGAGCAAGGGAAAAACAAAAAGTTACCTACAGGGGTAACCCTATAAGACTATCAGTTGATTTTTTTTTAATTTTATTTATTTATTTGTCAGAGAGAGAGAGAGCAAATGAGCAAAGGCAGACAGAGTGACAGGCAGAGGGAGAAGCAGGCTCCCTGCCGAGCAAGGAGCCCGATGCGGGACTCTATCCCAGGACGCTGGGATCATGACCTGAGCCGAAGGCAGCTGCTTAACCAACTGAGCCACCCAGGCATCAGTTGATTTTCAGGTGAAACTTCACAAGCCATAAGAGATTGAAACAATATAATCAAAGGAAAGGGAAAAAAAAACCTACAACCAAGAATACCACACCCCAAAATATAATCACTCAGATTTGAAGAAAAAGTAGCCTGTTCTCAGGAAAGATAAGATAAAGGAGTTTATCACCACTAAACCAGCGTTTCAGGAAGGTTTAAAAGGACTTCCTTAAGTTTAAAAGCAATGGCCAAAATTAAACATAAGAAACATATAAATTAAAAGATGTAAATTAGGACAATATACACATGAAATGTGGAGAAAAGAGATAAAGGTAAGAGAAGGAAGAAAAGAAAAAGAAAGAACTTAAAAAAATACTTGAACTTAAATGACCATCAAATTAATACAGATTGCTATTTACTTAGGATGTTATAGATGAACTTCATGGTAACCAAAAACCCTAAACCTATAATAGGTACACAAAATATAAAGAGAAATAAAGCCAAACACGACAATATAGAAACTCATCAAACACAAGGAAAGAGTGCAAGAGAAGAAAGGAGGAAAAAAATAACAAAAACAACAAGGAGCCCAAAGAACAATTTTTTAAATGGCCATCAGTACATACTTGTCAATAATTACTTTAAACATAAATGACCTAAGTGCTCCAATCAAACAATATAAGGTGGCAGAATGACTGAAAATACAGGAACTATCTATATAGTTCCTGTATTTTCTGCCTACAAGAGACTCATTTCAGATCTAAAATTACAAACGAACTTCAAGCAAAGGTATAGAAAAATATGCACCATGCAAATGGAAGGAAAAACAAACCAGGGTTGCAACATTTATATCAGACAAAACATATTTTTTCATTTTCTTTTTTTTAAGAGAGAGAGGGTGAAGCAGGCTCCCTGCTGAGCAGAGAGCCCAATGTGGGGCTCTATCCCAGGACCCTGGGATCATGACCTGAGCTGAAGGCAGAGGCTTTAACCCACTGAGCCACCCAGGCACCCCCAGACAAAATAGATTTTAAAACAGACTATATAATAAGAGAAAAGGAAGGACATTACATGATGATAAAGGGATAAATCCAATTAGAGGATATAACAAATATAAGTATCTATGCAGCCAGCACTGGATCATCAAAAGACATAATGCAAATACTAATGAGCATAGAGGTCTTAATTGTAATATAGTAATAGTAGATGACTTTAACACCCCACTTAAATCAATGAATAGATCATCCAGACAGAAAATGAATAAGAAAACAATACACATAACATATATATGCAGAATATTCCATCCCAAAATAACAGAATACACATTCTTTTCAAGAGATGAAAATTATGTAGAATAGATCACATATTAGACAAAAAGTCTCAATAAATTAAAGAAGATTAAAATTATATCAGGATTCTTTTCCAAACACAATGGTATGAAACTACAAATAAATCAAAAGACAAAAACTGTGGGGGGAACACCCACAAACACATGGAGACCAACATGATACTAGACAATAAATTGATAACTGAAGAAATCAAATAAGAAATATAAAAAATGTGAAGACAAATGAAAATGCCAACATAATGATCCAAAATCTTTGGGACACAGGGAAAGCCATTCTAATAGGGAAGTATATAGCAATACAAGCCTGCTTCAAGAAACAAAAAAAGCTCAAATAAACAATGTAGCATTGCATCTAAAGTAACTAGAAAAAGAACAAAGCCCGAGATGAATAGGAGAAAAGTAATAATAAAGATCTGAACAGAAATAAGTGATACAGAGAGTAAAACAAAACAAAACAAAACAAAACAAAAACCAAACCAAACCAAACCAAAACAAAACAAACAACTATAGATAATATCAATGAAACCAAGAGCTGATTCTTTGAAAAGTTAAATAAATCGGCACACCCTTAGAAAGACTCATCAAGGAAAAAAAAAATAAAGACCCATATAATGGAGAATGAGAAATTACCTATATAAATAAAATCAGAATTGAGAGGGAAGACATGATTTCATTCATATGTGGGTTAAAAAAATAAATGAAGGAATAAACAAATGAAAAGCAGAATCAGATTTATAAATACAGAGAACAAACCGATGGTTGCCAGAGGGTAGGAGGATGAGGAGAGGGAAAAGTGGGTGAAGGGCAGTGAGAGATACAGGCTTCCAGTTATGGGATGAGTAAATTATGGGAGTAAAAGGCCCACCATAAGTAATATAAATCACTGATAATGTAATAATGATGTATGAATACAGATGGTAACTGCACTTATATTTTAAATTGAGATTACATTGACTCTACCAATTTGGTAGAATAAATATCCTAACAACATTAAGTTGTCTGATCTATGACCACAACCTATATTTTCATTTATTTAAGGTTTTCTAAATTTTTCTCAGAAGTGTTCTCTAGTCATCATTATATCAGTCGTGGAATATCTTCCATCAAATTTTATCCTTAAGCATTTTATATTTTTGAAATTATTGAAATATTGAAAGCAATATTTTTCAAAAGTTTTGTATTTTTTTGGAATAAGTGTCTATTTCCTCAGAGATTAATAAGTACACCAACCCCAACTTTAATTTATTTCACATAGTATCTATTGTAAAAACAATACATACCAAACAACAGGTTAGCTAGCCAGAGAGGTGTGGGAAAGTGGAGGAAATAGCTGAAGGAGAGATTGGGTTAACAATAATACTTTTAGCCTTTTCTTTCACAAGTGTGTCTAACGCTTCCTGCAAGGAATGATTTGGTGGATTTTTTCACCCTAGAAATCTCACACCCAAGAATATATTTGAGTAGTATGGATATCTTAACAATATTTATTTTCCTAGTTCATGGGTATGGAATGTCTTTGCATTTGTTTGTGTCATCTTCAGTTATTTTCACCAATGTTTTACAGTTTTCAGAGTACAGGTCTTTCACCTCCTTGGTTACACTTATTCCTAGGTATTTCATTCTTTTTGGTGCAACTGTAAATAGGAAAATTATCTTAATTTCTCCTTCTGGTATTTCATTATTAGTGTATGGAAATACAACAGATTTCTGTATATTGACTTTGTATCCTGTGACTTTACTGAATTCATTTATCAGTTCAAGTAGTTTATGGTGAAAACTCTATGGTTTTCTATATATAGTATCATGTCATCTGCAAATAGTGAAAGTTATGCTTCTTCCTTATCAATTTGAATGCCTTTTATTCTTTTTTTTTCTTTTCTGATTGCGGTAGCTAGGACTTCCAGTACTATGTTAAATAAAAGTGGTAAGTGGGCATTCTTGTCTTGTTCCTAATCTTAGAGATCCATTTTACTAAAAGTAATCTACAGATCTCATATAATCCCTATAAAACACCATCAACATTATTCACAGAACTAGAACAAATAATCCTAAAATTTGTGTGGTACCAGAAGAGATCATGGAGAGCCATAGCATCTTTGAAAAAGAACAAAACTGAAAGTATCACAATCCGAGATTTCAAGATATACTATAAAAATGAGAAAAAGATATACTACAAAAATGAGGTAATCAAAACTGTGTTACTGACAAAAACTGGACATGTAGTTAAATGGAATTGAATAGAGTTGAGAAATAAACCCATGACTATATGGTCAATTAATATACAATGAAGGAGTCAAAAATAGGCAATGGGGAAAAGGCAGTCTATTCAACAAATGGTTTCAGGAAAACTAAACATGTAAATCAATGAAACGTCTACTTAAATACACCGTATTTAAAAGTAAACTCAAAATGGACTAAAGACCTAAATGCCTTTAATCATAAAATTCTTAGAAGAAAACATAGGTACTAATTTCTTTGATGTACCCGAAGGAAGATTTTTCTAGATATGTCTCCTGAGGCAAGGGAAAGAAAAGCAAAAATAAGCTACTGAGACTACATCAAACTAAAAAGCTTTTGCAGAACAAAGGAAACCATCAGTAAAACAACAGCAACAACAAAGACAAGCTACTGAATGGGAGAAGATATTTGAAAATGATGAGTTTGATAAGGGGTTAATAGGCAAAATATAGAAATAATTTATACAGCTCAACACACACACACACAAAACTTCAGCTTGAACTTTTTCTTCCTCTGCCCCTTCTTTGCTCAGTCACACTCTCTGTGAAGTAAATATATATATATATATATATACATATATACATATATGTGTATATATGTATATATATATTTTAAAAGATTTTATTTATTTATTTGACAGAGAGAGAGGGAGAGATCACAAGTAGGCAGAGAGAGAGGGGGAAGCAGGCTCCCTGCCGAGCAGAGAGTCCAATACAGGGCTCGATTCCAGGATCCTGGTATCATGACCTGAGACGAAGGCAGATTCTTAACCCACTGAGCCACTCAGGTGCCCTAATAAATATATATTTTTAAAATGAATAATTGGAGTTTAACTTTTATCAGAAGTATTAGATATAGAAGATTGTAGGAGATAAACTCCCTTAGATTTCCACATATCAGTTATTTCAACAGTTGTCAATTCAAGTGGTCAGCAGTTGTTTCCACATCGGCATTTCCAGAAGTATCTTTCTTTTTTTTTTTTTTTTTTCCCTCCGAACTGGAAATCATGACTCAAGTTTTTTGTCTTGTTTTGTTTTGTTTTTAAGATTTATTCATTTATTGTAGAAAGAGAGAGCATGTGAGCCAGGGAAGGACAGGGGGATGGGAGAAGGAGAGAAGCAGACTCTGCTGAGTGTGGAGCCTGACTCAGGTCTGGCTCCCACAGCCGTGAGATCTTGACCTGAGCCAAAATCAAGAGTCAGATGTTCAACTGACCGAGCCACTCAGGTGCCCCACGTTTTTCTTAAACCAGTTGTTTATATCTACAAATGGCCATGAAGCACATAAAAAATGCCCAATATTATGTGATTAAGGAAACACAAATCAATACCACAAAAAGATGCTACTTCACCCCCACTAGGATGGCCATAATAAAAAACAAACAACAGAAAATGTAAAACAGAAAAATGAGTGTTGGCAAGGATGCAGAATAATAGGAGCACTTTCACATTGGTGGTGGAAAGGTAAAGTGATGTTACTGTAGAATAAAGTTTATTGGTTTCTTAAAAAATTAAGCAGAATTGCCACATAACCCAGGAAGTAACTCCACCCCTAGGGATATGCACAAGAGGATTAGGCATGCTCACACAAAAACATATTTTAAGAATGTACATAACATTATTATTTATAATATTCATCATACAAAACAACCCAAATGTTTAACAATGGATGAATGGGTATATAAATAATAGTATACCCACACAATGGAATATTGTTACACCATAAAGATGAATACTGATGCATGCTACAGCATAGATGGAATTTGGAAACATTATTCTTAGTAAAACAAACAAGCATAAAACAGGTACAAAAGTCTACATTTTCTGATTCCATTTATATGAAATGTCCAAAATAGGTAAAATTATTGAGATAGAAAGTAGATTAGTAGTTGTCATGGGATAGGGGAATGAAGGATGGGAAGCTACTGATAATGAGTACAGAGTTTCTTTCTGGAGTGATTAAAAAGTTTGGAATTATATAGTAGTGATTGTTACATAATTTTGTGAATTATATACTTTAAAAGGGTGAATTTTATGGTATATATTATACCTCAATAAAGAAATGTGTATTGGAAACAGAAAATATCAGCACAAGTTAGGCGCCACTACTAGTCCATGTTCAAAGTAAAAAAAAAAACAAAAACAAAAACAAAAATGAATGCCTCTTCTCTAAGTATATGTATATCTATAATTTATGTCCTTATCTACTTTCACATTCCATAGAAGGTTTGAGATGGTTTACAATAAAGACATAATATAATGAATATTTAAAATAAAAAGACTGGAAAACATAAAGAAGAAGAAGATTTAATTCTGAGGCTTGTAACAATCAAGAAAAAAGGAAATATCAAAAGCTATTATAATTATATCTAATACAAGGAAACATACCACTCATTAGAAACAAGAAATGTTTCCTGAGTCCTCCTAAGAGGAGTGATGGATCCTTATATTTAGGTCGCATGTTGCAATAGGCAACTTATATTGATTTTCACTCAAGTCGCAGGTTTTTCAAATAACTATGTCTTGCATTGATCCTTGATATAGGCAATTTTAATAGACAAAATCAGAAAAGTATATGAGTGGGTACTAAGCAGAAAACCAATTAAATTGGGAAATATTGTTTGTACAGAAAATGTTAAGTTAGGTAAGTGTGTGTATATAGCTGAGATGAATGCCTGTCAGTTTGTTTCTCCAGGTCCACTAGAACACTGGAGCATTGGCTTACTCTTCATCCATCGCACAAAGACTGTGCCAAGGAAAATAAAGCTCTCAACAAAGCAGACCTCCTGCCTTTGGGAAGTGTCAGTTACAAGCTGCAAATTTATCACAGAAAAGACAAAGGAACCATTTATCTTCCATTAACCCTAAATTTTCATAATCAGAGCAGAAAGAGATCTACAAAGTCCTGCCTATGAATAAATCTGAGTTCTTTAAAATTTTGTTTTGGAAAGAGGAGAGATAGCTGAATTCAGGGTTATATGATTTTTTTTTTCCTGAAGTTAAACTGACTGACTACTGAAGTGGCTTTTACATTAGCTTTCTGAAGTAACCTTCCACTGACTTCCTTCTCCTGTGACCAGTTGGATTATCTGTTACCCAGGTAACACCTATATGTTGCATAAAATAAATATAATGCATAGATATTTCTTTCTGAAGACTTGCTGCTCCTAAAAATCAAGGTAACCACATTGTTCCAGAAGTTCTCTGTGGAGTGGTCACCGAGGAAGACTTCGTAGTCCATTGAGAAGTAGACTTGGCCATCATTCTCCTTAATTACCCAGGTCAGTGGGTTCTTGTGGAAAGCTGGTGACCTTTCTCCATGGGATGACATTAATATGAAAGATTTCTTTTCAGAGTGCCTGGCTGGCTCAGTCAGAAGAGCATGTGCATTTTAATCTTGAGGTCATGAGTTTAAGCCCCATGTTGGGTATAGAGATTACTAATAGAAAAAAAAAAATCTTCTGAGGCTGGGATGAGAGCTTTGTTGGAGGTCTACTTTTAGGCCTTCCTAGAAGCTAATAAGGGAAGATGACTTTAAGGCTCCTAATTTTTATTGGATAACTAATATTTCCTAACTTATGCTAAAACTCTTTGTATTCCATTTGAGAGACCTTAAAGGAAACCATATGTCAGTGAAGTCTGCTGAAATACAGAATACTAAAATAAAAATAAACAGTTAAAAAACAAACAGTAAGCATTAAAAAGTATGGCCCCAAATTCAAATCCAATTCCTTGTGGTATACTGTAAATGAAATAGCACAAATTTGAAATCAAAATAGTTGGGTTTGTGTCCAAAGTACATATAATTTTACAGTTAAAACCATGGTGTCTCTGACACATGTTCATGAGGATACAGAGAAAAGGGAACCCTCTTGTGCTGTTGGTGGGAATGGAAACTGGTGTGGCCACTCTGGAAAACAGTATGGAGGTTCCCCCAAAAGTTAAATATACAATGACCCGATGACCAGCAATTGCAATACTAGGTATTTATCCAAAGGATACAAAAAATTTAACTCAAAGGGGCACATGCAACCCAGTGTTTATAACACCAATGTCCATAATAAGCAAAATATTCAAAATATAGAAAGAGCCTAGATGTCTATCCATGGATCAATGGAAAAAGAAGATGTGAGATATTCATATACATATATGAATATATACATATATGTGAATATTACTCAACCATCAAAAATAATGAAATCTTGCCATTTGCAATGACAAGGATGGAACTAAAGGATATTATGCTAAGCAAAGTAAGTCAGTCAGAGAAAGACAGATACCATAGATCTCACTCATGTGTGAAACTTAAGAAACAAAACTGCTGAACAAAGGATAAGAGAAGGAAAAATAAAATTGGATAAAAACAGAGAAAGAAAAATGAGTTGAATTTATTTACACCAACAACAAGACAGAAGAAAGAGAAATTAAGGAGTCAATCCCATTTACAATTGCACCCAAGACCATAAGATACCTAAGAATAAACCTAACCAAAGAGGCAAAGAATCTATACTCAGAAAACTATAAAGAACTCAGGAAAGAAATTGAGGAAGACACAATGAAATGGAAAACTGTTCCATGCTCCTGGATTGGAAAAACAAATATTGTGAAAATGTCTATTCTACCTAAAGCAAACTACACATTTAATGCAATCCCCATCAAAATCCCATCCATTCTCTTCAAAGAAATGGGACAAATAATCCTAAAATTTATATGGAACCAGAAAAGACCTCGAATAGCCAAAGGAATATTGAAAAAGAAAGCCAAAGTTGGTGGCATCACAATTCCAGACTTCAAGCTCTATTACAAAGCTGCCATCATCAAGACAGTATGGTACTGTCAAAAAAAAAACAGATACATAGATCAATGGAACAGAATAGAGAGCCCAGAAATAGACCCTCAACTCTATGGTCAACTAATCTTCGACAAAGCAGGAAAGAATGTCCAATGGAAAAAAGACAGCCTCTTCAACAAATGGTGTTGGAAAAATCGGACAGCCACATGCAGAAAAATGAAATTGGACCATTTCTTTACACCACACATGAAAATAGACTCACAATGGATGAAGGACCTCAATGTGAGAAAGTCATCCATCAAAATCATTGAGGAGAACACAGGCAACAACCTCTTCGATCTCAGCCACAGCAACTTCTTCCTGTGCATTGATTTTATATCCTGACACGTTACTGAATTCCTGTACAAGCTCTAGCAGTTTTGGAGTGGAGCCTTTTGG
>ML095755.1:67867-87549 GCA_003697995.1 Taxidea taxus jeffersonii | reverse complement strand
TGTTTCAGGGTATTTACAGAATTAAGCAGTGGAATGAAGGTGATTGAAGATGCTGGAGAAAGAGGAGTGATTAGTGGTAAAAGGACACAGAGGACACAGAAGAGATGTCTTATCCTTGAGGCTAGAGGGGAAAAGGCAAGGATGGGTGTAGATGTGGATACATTTACCAGTAAGGGAGTGCTAAGCTGGGACAGTTTATATCCGATAGCCTCCATTTTTTTCTTTCCAAAATTTTAAAATAGTGAAGTGTGAGTATAGAGTGCATAAATCATATAGCTCAATGAATGATTACAAAGTGAATACACACGTGTAATCATCACTCAGAATAAGAAATAAAACAAAGTCAGCACCCAGGAAGGGTCTCCTACGTGTATCCCTTTTTATTGCACATCTCCCACCCTGCTAAAAGAAAAATATGATGTGGCTTTTGTTGTAGTCACTTCCTAGCACTTCTTTATACCTTTAGCACCTATGTGTGTATCCCTAATCACTACAGTTAAATTTTGTTATGAAATTTATATGATTGGAATAGTATACACTACAGTTAAATTTTGTTATGAAATTTACGTGATTGGAATAGTATACACCATTTTCTTTTGTGTCTGACATCTCTTGTACAAGATCACATATGTGAAATTTATCCATGTTGTTTTGTTTACTGTAATATTTTTATTTTCTTAGCTAAAGAATAGTTTATTATATGACTACAGAAAAGTTTATCCTTCCACATTGAAAGAAATTTAGATTGTATCTAGTTTTTGGCTGTTGAGAGTAAAGCTATATATCATTTTTACGTATTTTCACACATTTCTGTTCCACTTATTACTCAGGATAAACCTTTTTGGTTATAGTGTAAGTACATCTTCTATTTTAGTTGGTAATGCCAAACTGTTTTATAAAGTGCTCGTGCCAGTTTACATTCCCACCAATAGTATATGAAAATTATTTTGATCCGCCTTCTTTCCTATATTTGGCATTTGTCATACTTTTAAATTTTAATATAGATGCATAATATCCTTTTATGCTTATTGATCTTTTGGATTTCCTCCTTTGTGAAGTGACTTTTCAAGTCTTTCAATTTTCTATTGGGCTGTCTGTCTTCTATTGATTTGTAGGAAATTTCTTTCTATCTATCATCTATCTATCTATCTATCTATCTATCCATCATCTATCTATCTGTCTATCTATCATCTATTTTCTAAATACAAGTCCTTTATGGATTCTATGTTTTACAAATATTTTCTCCCCATTCCAAGTATATGAATATTCTCCTGTAAAATTTTTAAAATCTTTCTAGTTTTGCCACTTGCTTTTAGGTTTTTAATCAACTTAGTGCTGGTGTGAAATAGGTTTCCATCTGATTTTGTGTCCCATATGAATACCTCATTGCTCCAGCACCATTTATTTAAAATAAAAACACCTTTCTTCATCCACCACTTTGTAGTGTCATCTTGTCATAAAACAAGGGTCCACATTTCTAAGAGTGCTTTGTGTGTTCTAGTGTGTCTCACTGGTTTAAATGGTTTACTTGCCAGTACCTCATTACCTTAATGACAATAGCTCTATACTAAGACTTGGTATCTGGTCAAGCAAGTATTCCCACTTCATTCTTCTATGTTAATAGTGCTTTGTATATTTTTGGCCCTTTACATTTCTACATATACATTAGAATCAGGGTGTCACTATCTTAAATACACCCACCAAAAATCCTGTTGGGATTCTTATTGGAATTTCAGTGCATTTATAGATGACATCATTACAGGTGATGCAGTTAATGAATATGGTGTATCTCTCCATAAAGATTTTCATTATGACTCTTTTGGTCTATTGGGGCTGCCATAATAGAATATCATAGGCTGTGTGGCTTATAAACAACAGAAATTTATTTCTCATAGTTCTGATGTCTAGAAAGACCAAGATCAAGGCTCTAACAGATTCAGTGTCTAGTGAGATATCACTTCCTGGTTCGTAGGTGGCTGTCCCCTCTCTCTGTTCTCACATGGCGTAAGGGGCAAGAAAGCTCTCTCGGGCTTCTTTTATAAGGATACTAATCCCATTCATGAAGTCTCCACCCTTATGATCTTACCATTTCCCAAGGGCCTACCTCCTAATTCCATCACAATAGGGATTAGATTCGAACATATAAATTTTGGGGGGAACATTCAGTTCCATAACAATACCTCCCAATTAATTTTTGTAATTTTCCCTAAAATGTTATCACACATCATTTGTTCTGTTGGCTACTATGTCTTCAGTATTTTTTGACGCTGTTATAAAGTTTCTCCTAAGAAGTTTGTTTTCTAACTCTTTGTTGATGGAATATAGAAATGTAATTGAATTTGGGGTTTTCTTTTTTAATATAGATACAGTAAAAGTTACTATTTTTGGTGTATATTTCTATGAGTTTTGAAAAATATATAGTGTCTAACCACCACCACAATGAAGATACAGAACAATTCCATCACCCTCCAAAATATTCTTGAAACTCTTCTTTGTAGTTAAACCTTCCCCCCCAACATTTAACCTCAGTCATTAAATAATCCATTCTCCAATCCTACAGTCATGACATTTCCAGAACATTATATGTGTAGTTGTATAGTATGTAACCTTTTAAATCTGGTTCCTTTTATGTATCAATAGTTTCTTCTTTTTTAATTGATGAATTATATTCCATTATATGGATGTACCACTGTTTGATTATCCATTAAACATTTGAGAAATAGTTGGGTCATTTTCAGTTTTGGCAATTAAAAATAAAGCTGCAATAAGTATTTGTATACAGATTTTTATGTGAACATAAGTTTTCATTTCACTTGGGCAATTATCCAAAAGTGGAATTGCTGGGTCAGGTGGTAAGTGAATGTTTAACTTTAAAAGAAATTGCCAAAATATTTTTCAAAATAACTTTAGCACCTTTCTATCCTCACAAAGAGTGTATAAGAGTTTCAGTTTATCTGCAGCCTTGAATTACTTGGTATTATGAGTTTTTAAAATTAGCCATTCTAATAGGCATAGAGTGGTATTTTAATGTGGTTTTTATCTTCATTTCCCTAATGACTATTGGTATCGAGATTTTTTTCACTTTGCCAAGGACCTTTATAGAAAAGTTGCCAAGGTAGTACAGGGAGTTCTCATATCTCTCACACCCAGTTTCCTCTATGATTAATATCTTACATTAATAAAGTACATCCGTCACAATTAATGACCTAATAGTGACACACTACTATTAAGTAAAATCCTTACTTTATTTAGATTTCCTTAGTTTTTGCCTAATGTCTCCTTTGGTCCCAGGATACCACCTAGGATACATTTTATTCAGTAATCATGTCTCCACACATATCTCCTGGTTGTGATAGTGTCTTAGATTTTTCTTGTTTTTGTTGATCTTGTCCATTTTGAGGAGTACTAGTCAGATATTTTTTTAAAGTTTTTTAAAAAATTTATTTGACACAGAGAGAGAGAGAGATATCACAAGTAAGCAGAGAGGCAGGCAGAGGAAGAGGGGGAAGCAGGCTCCTCACTGAGCAGAGAGCCCCATGCAGGGCCCGATCCCAGGACCCTGAGATCACTACCTGAGCTGAAGGTAGAGGCCTAACCCACTGAGCGACCCAGGTGTCCCTAGTCAGATATTTTATAGAGTGTTCCTCAATTGGGATTTGTCTGATGTTTTTCTAATTATTACATAGGAATTTAGTTTTATTTCTTCCTTTACATTCAGTATTTATTTCTTTTTCTTGCGTTATCACACTAGTTAGGACTTTCAATAAGATGTTAAATAGGAGTGGTAAAAATAAGGATGCTTGTCTTTTTTGTGGTCTTAAAAGTATTCAATCTTTTATAAGTATGATTTTAGCTATAGATGCACTTTATTGGGAGATGAGTCTATGCCGTCTTGTGGATCAAAGTCACTAGAATATTTACATTTAATGTAACTATTTATATGTTAAGGCTTAAGTCCTTCATTTTGTGTATGTGTGTGTGTTCTGTTTGTTCCCTCTTCTGTTTTTTTTCTGCTTTCTTTTTCCTGATTTCCTGTGGGTTATGTCAAGACTTTTTAGAATTCCATTTTGATTTATCTAGTATTTTTAAAGTACATCTCTTTATATAGAATTTTTAGTGGTTTATGTAGGTATTACATTATCTGTACATAACTTACCAAAGTCTGTATATTGTATAGACATTTTATTAGTTGAATGACCCTACAGATAAAGGGCTGGTATCCAAGATCTATAAAGAACCTCTCAAACGCAACACCCAAAAAACAAATAAGTCAAAAAATGGGCAGAAGACATGAACAGATACTTCTCCAAAGAAGACATATGAATGGCTAACAGACACATGAAAAAATGTTCAACATCATTAGCCATGAGGGAAATTCAAATCAATACTACATTGAGATTCACCTTACACCAGTTAGAATAGCAAAAATTGACAAGGCAAGAAACAACAAATGTTGGAGAGGCTGTGGTGAAAGGGAAACCATCTTACACTGTTGGTGGGAGTGCAAGTTGGTACAGCCACTTTGGAAAAGAGAATGGAGCTTACTCTAGATGTTAAGAATAGAGCTACCCTATGACCAAGTAATTGCACTACTGGATATTTACCCCAGACATACAGTGTAGTGAAAAGGAGGGCCACACGTACCCCAGTGTTCATAACAGCAATGTCCACAATAGCCAAACTGTGGAAAGAGAAGAGATGCTCTTCAACAGACAAATGGATAAAGAAGACATGGTCCATATATACAATGGAGTATTAAGCCATCAGAAAGGATGAATACCCACCATTTGCATTGACATGGATGGAACTGGAGGAGATTATGCTAAGTGAAATAAGTCAAGCAGAGAAAGACAATTATCATATGGTTTCACTTATATGTGGAACATAAGTCATAGCATAGAGGATATTAGGAGAGGGAAGGGAAAAATGAAGAGGGGTGGAACCAGAAGGGAAAATGAGCCATGAGAGATTATGGACTATGGGAAACAAGCTGAGGGTTTCAGAGGGGAGGGGGTCGGGGATTGTGTTAGCCCAGTGATGGGTATTAAGGAGGGCATGGATTTCATGGAGCGCTGAATGTTATACACAAACAATGAATCATAGAACACTGCATCAAAAACTAATGATGTACCATATGGTGACTAACATAAGAAAAGAATAGAAAAGAAAACTATTTCCTTTTAAAATCCTACACCTTCCCCATTTATAATATGATTTTATCAAATATCTTCTCTATATACCTTGAGAATCACACCAGAAAATATTCTAATAAAACATAATTTAGAAAATTCAAGGGAAGGAAAGGCTATTGCATTTCCCTATCATTCTTCCATTGTTCTTTCTTCTTGATGTTTCAGGTTTCCTTTTTTATCATTTATTTTATATTTCAAGGAATTCCTTTAGACAGAGCATATGTCTACTTGTTGGAAATTCTCTTAGTTTTCTTTCATCCAAAAATCTCTTGATTTCTGCTTATTCCTAAAGGCTATGTTCACTGGATATAAAGCTAGGTCTGTGATTTTCCCTTATTGTCATTTCGTTGTCTTCATTTTCCTTTGAAGTAGGGCTCAAAGTCCTTACAGGGCTACAGTCTAACACAACTAGAGATATAATTTTCACTGTGTTCCATGAGAACACAGTTCTATGTGTTGTAGGAGAATAGCCATTCTCATATGAGAAATTACCTCTGGAGATGTGCAGTGTGCTATTTCTCAGTCCATTGCTGAAAAGAAGAGGGTCTGGAGGGGCTTGATGAGTATGGTGGAGATTTGAATAGGTACTGACAAGAAAAAGCTGACAAGTAAAGAGAAAGCTGAGTAAGGCTAAGGGCCCAGGTGAGAAAAGAAGCCATCTGTTTGTGCTGGCTTCAACAGGCTGTGTTTTTTTTAAACAGCCTGGAATAGGGAGTAATTAGAGGCAGCAGTGAGAGGGTACATTTAAGGAAGGCTTTCGAAGTTTGCTCTTGTATTTCCTCTAACTATCACACTACCTACATTATCAACCCCTTCACTACAGAAATCAGTGGAAGCATCCTAAACCACAGTTACCAGTGTCTGTGGATATATTAAAGTATATCAGAGCAGCAAAAACTCTGCTTGGTTGAGTGGGAGGTTGTTTTAAATAGATGGAGACTACCTCATTGGATATTCACTCTTCCATCCCTTTCAGATCTCCAAGTCTGGTAGATTACAACCTGGGCCATTGTCTCCTCACAGTGCTGCTTCTCTCAAAGAGTTTAAAGATAAAAACTCGATCATAGTAGTTGCCTATGGAGTGGCAACAAATGAGAATGATCAATAGGTTCTGGGTACCTAGTGCTTTTTTCTCCCCATTCCTCAAACACATTGTGGCTGACACAGACTAGGAGAGATAAGATATATATACATATATGTATCTACAAACACACATACACACACATTATAATAAAATTTAAGACTGTGGAAGACTTCTCAAAGCTCCCAGATAGAAAAATAAATTTCTCTACAAAGGAAAGAATTAAATTGATAAGATTTCTTATTAGCAAATTTGAATACAAGAAGACAAATGAGTAATATTTTAAAGATTGGACCTATAATGTTTAAAAGAACTTTGAAATTATAATTTTATATTCATCCATTTTTCATTTAATGTGAAAAAATAATAAAAATATTCTAGGACATTGTCTCAGAAAGTTTGGCACACCTACTGTCCACAAAGATCCTTGTTGAAGACAATTTTGGAAGAGGTGAGAAGCAAAAAAAGGTGCTACAAGAGATATGAAAGCAAAAATGATTAAATATCATGGTATAATTTATTGCCGATGTGAAAAATTAAAAAATACTGGCAGAAAAAAGAAAACGCTTACTATGGAATAACCCAGAACTAAATTTTTAAATATTATTGGGGAAGGTGCAATGGGACCCAAGGGAGTAAGAACATTTCAAATAGTTATATTGTTAAGGAAAAAGAGAAATATTGATAAATTGACAGAGTTAAATAAACTTGGTTGATAGAGAAAACCACAGTAAGAACAAAAATAGCATGTGTAACTTTTAACCCAGAAGAAGAAAATTCCATCTATTCTATAGAAAACAGGAAAGAAGAAAAATGAGTCAAAAATGTTTTCCAATGTGGATTTCCTCTAGGTGTTGAAAACACCCACTGTGTGGTTATGGATAACAGTGGCTGAAATGAAATAGATTGGAGATATTTAACAGAACTGAGAACGTAAGTTGTTGGGTGACATGTCTGTGTGGATCCCGTTGCCAGAGATGAGAAATTATACCTTCTCTCAAGACTCCTATTTTTGGTTTTCCCATCCTCTACCTTCTTTGCCAATCTCTATAATTTATGAGTATTAAAACAATAAGCAGATTTCACTAGAGGAGGTTGTATAGGAAGTAGAACCTTGAGGGGGAGTATCAGGTCTCAGTTAAGGAATGATCAATGAAGAGGGGTAACAACAATATTTCTATATATTTCCATGGACTTAGCTTGCTCTACTGTGCAACAGCGTTTTAGGGAGAGCTTTGGAAAGGTTTTTAGAAGTAGGAAATCAATAATAGGAAGAGAATTGGTTAAGGAGTTTATGATTGGAGTTGGAGGGTAGGAAGAAGTCAGGTGGTGGTGTAGGGAGGTCCTTGCCTTTGGGTGGTGTCTGGGAATTATAATGATGAAAAGTATAGATGAAATTGGTTTCCCAAAAACTCTCCAACATTGGCGCACTTTGTTTTGTACCCAGAATGAGTTTAATTATTAGGTGGTAAACTACCTGATACCAGTACCCCCAGCACCATCATTCCTATTCCCTCACCCTAGCTAACTTGCTACATTCAAAGCAGTGATAAAGCCCCCTCTAGCCCTGTTTCTCATTCCATCTCTTTTTTTACTCTCCCATTTCTCACTTCTCTCTCACATCCCTATATCACATTGCCACCTACTACTTTTTGTACAGTTAAGTACCTAGACCAGATATACTTATTGTACCATTGGTCAACTCATAGGACTTTAGACAAAGGTTGCCACCTTGTGGTTGGAAACCAAAATAACCAAGATGGGACTTGGGTAAAACAGATGTGACTTGAATTTGGGGTCTCATACTTGAGTGGTAAAATACATGTGACTTGAATTTGCGGTCTCATACTTGAGTGTGAGGCCTTGTTAGAACAGAGTGTTGGATCCCATCCCCATTGATTCTGATTTGGTAAGTCTAGGTTGAGACTCAAAAACTTGCATTTCTAACATGTTCCCAGGTGATGCTGCTATTGTTGCCTCAAGGACCACAGTTGACAAACCTCATTCAGGATAGGCAGACTTCCATTCTGGCCATCCAAGACTGGTAGAATTAAATTTTGAGCCTAGATCTAGATAACTCCAAAATACATTAGTTTATTACTACACTATTATTAGGAAATGCAGGTAATACTGCTTGGGTAGCAGTCTGGTTTGTATTCTGTGTCTCTGGGAAAGGGTAACTACCTACTAGAGGTAGGAACAGTATATCTTCTTCCTTCATGGATTAGGTTTATCATGGTATAATTAACTATTCCCCTACTGTTGGACACTTAGGTTGCTTCCAAATTTGCACAATTATTAAAAATTTTACAGTGAACTTCTTTGTTCATAAAACTTTCTCTTTCTAGTTACTGATCACCTCTGATAGAATAACTTTGATACATTTTTATGATGATAACAGTCTCCTTTTTTATGAGGGATGAGGATAGGTGGGGGCAAGGAGGATGTGGGAACTAAAAATCCTATTCCACCAAATGTACTACTACGAGCAAAACTGAACATAGGCTCTTGCTCTTCTGGAGATTACAGTCTAGCCTAAGAGTCAAACATCAATCAACTAGTCATACAAATACATGTAAAGTTGCAGCTATAAAACTATAAAGAAGAGGTCAACAGTATGGCTGACAGTGTGGCAGTGCTTGGAAATTTTGTTCCCAGATTATAGTGATAAATTTTAAAAAATGACTGTTAGCATTTTAATAATTTTATTGTGAGTAGTATTTTGATATAATTTCCTGCTTATTCTTGTATATCAGAATTTGAATTTATAATGAGGGATTTTGGATTTGGTCTTAGCTTTGGCTGAATATTGATTTTGATACCTGTCCAAGCAGCATTTGGCCAAGCTGTGCATTAGGTGAACCTCTACCACCTACCTGGCATCACCATGTCCCTCTGTGATGGACAGATTTTGAAGTGGCCCATTATATCCCCATCCCCTGGTATTCACACCTCTGTGTAATCCCCTTCCTTTGAATGTGAATAGGAACTATGGCTAGCTTTTGGCAAAGGTGATGGGATATTACCTGTGACTACATTATGTTATGTGAGACTCCATCTTGCTAACCAACTTGCTGAGTCTCTCTTTTCATTGCTGGCCCAGAAGAAACAAACTCCCATGATTCCTAAAGTCACAAGAAAAGGAACTCTGACAACTGGCGTGAGCTTAGAAATGGGTCCTTCCCTAGTTAAGCCTCTATATTAGAGTCCAGTTCTGATTATTACCTTAATTGCAGTCTTACAGAGAATTCAGCTAAATTTTGCCTTGACTCTTGGCACATAGAACCTGTGAAATAATATATGAGTGTTGTTTTAATTTATTAAGTTGTAGTAACATTGTAAGCTAATACACTTTCCCTGTAGCACTTCAACCCCTCTGGTATGTATTCCCCCTTCCCATTCTTTAATATGACACTCTGCAACCTGGAATCTTCCCCCACCTTCTTCACTCCACTTCTGCCTGGTTAATTCCTTTGCATCTTAGCTGAATTGTTACTCCCCCTTGGAAATTGTTTATTAATCTCCATTTTGGATATTTTTCTTCCCTGAAAAATTTGAGGTGGCAAATTAACACCGGTTTTAAGCTATCTTCATAAGATGTGAAAAATTCCCACATAAGATTTATTTCTTTTTTTTTTAAAGATTTCTTTATTTATTTAAGAAAGAGAGTGAGAGAGAGCCTGAGAGGGGAGAAGGTCAGAGGGAGAAGCCGACTTCCCATGGAGCTGGGAGCCTGACATGGGGCTTGATCCTGGGACTCCAGGATCAAGACCTGAGCCAAAGGTAGTTGCTTAACCAACTGAGCCACCCAGGCACCCTAAGATTTGTTTCTTGAAAGAATAATGAAATTAACAACTAAAATTTAAATATGTATTTATTTTGTTTAGTGTTATAAATGTTAATATCTCAAGCAAGTCTACAGTTTGGAATTATAGTATACTTGGATCTGTACTTTTTGAAAATTTTGAAGACTTATGGGCTCAAAATTGACATAATATTCTAAGGTTATATAGAAAGTGCTCTCTCTCAAAATTTATATTAGCTACCAATCTACTTCCTTATTTAACTATTTTAAAGCTTTTAAGTTTTATGAAGATAAAATTAATAGCTCTATAATTAATTTTTGTTATATTTTGATTTTGCAATAATAGATAAACATTTATCCTTCAATTGATTGATAGAATTCCAACACACAGAACATACAATATTTTTCTCCATGTTATATCTAGAATGCTTATCTATGTTCAAAATGAGTATTAAGATAGTAACAATAAATCCAATGACTTCCCTTGTTCATATTATTGTCATTGTTATGCTAAGAATGAAACCAGACCACTTTCTTATACCAAACACAAAAATAAATTCAAAAAGAATTAAAGATCTAAATGTGAGACCTGAAACAATAAAACTCCTAGATGAGAACACAGACAGTAACTTCTTTGGCATTGGTTATAGCAACTTCCTTCTAGATATGTCTCCCGACACAAGGAGAACAAGAGCAAAAATAGAATATTGAGGACTATATTAACATAAAAAGCTCCTGCCCAGTGTAGGAAACAATCAACAAAACTGAAAAGCACCCTACAGAATGAGAGAAGATATTTGTACATGACATATCTGATAAAGAGTTAGTATTCAAAATCTGTAAAGAACTTATCAAGCTCAATAACCAAAAAACAAATAATCCAATTTAAAAATGGGCAGAAAGCATGAATAGACATTTATCCAAAGAAGACATACAGATGGCCAACAGACACATGAAAAGATACTCAACATCACTGATCATCAGGGAAATATAAATCAAAGCTACAATGACACATCATCTCACCCCTGTCAGAATGGCTAAAATCAACAACACAAGAAACAACAGGTGCTGGCAAGGATGTGGAGAAAGAGGAACACTCTTGCACTGTTGGTGGGAAGGAAAACTGGTGCAGCCACTGAGGAAAATCATATAATTTCCTCAGAAAATTAAAAATAGAATGACCCTACTATCTGGCAATTGCACTACTAGGTATTTACCAAGAGAATACAAAAACATTAGTTCAAAGGTATACATAACCCCCAATGTTTCCAATGTTTTTAACAGCATAATTTACAATAATTAAATTGTGGAAACAGCCCAAGTGTCCATTGACCATTGACTGATGAATGTATGTATATATACATATGTACATATATATATGTATATATACATATATATATATATAACTCAGCTATAAAAAGAATGAAATCTTGCCATTTGCAATGACATGGATGGAGCTAGAGAGTATAGTGAAAAGTGAAATAAGTCAGTCAAATGCCATGTGATTTCATTCATATGTGGAATTTAAGAAACAAAACAAATGAGCAAAGGGGAAAAAAAAAGAAAGAGGGAGGGAAAACCAAGAAATGACTCTTAACTATAGAGAACAAACAGATTGTTACCAGAGGGGAAGTGGGTGGGGGGTTGGGTAAAATAGGTGATTGCAATTAAGGAGTGCCCTTGCTGTGATGAGCACTGGGTGTTGTATGGAAGTGTTGAATCACTATATTGTACCCTGAAACTAATACAACGCTGTATGTTAACTAACTGGAATTTAAATAAAAACTTTAAAAAAGGGGCGCCTGGGTGGCTCAGTGGGTTAAAGCCTCTGCCTTCGGCTCAGGTCATGGTCCCAGGTCCTGGGATCGAGCCCCACATCAGGCTCTCTGCTCAGAGGGGAGCCTGCTTCTACCTCTCCTGCTTCTACCTCTCTCTCTGCCTGCCTCTCTGACTACTTGTGATCTCTGTCTGTCAAATAAAAGAAAAAAAAACTTTAAAAAAAAGAAAGAGAACATGGGGAGCCTGGGTGGCTTGGGTCATTTAATCATCTGACTCTTGATTTCAGCTCAGGAAATTATCTTAGGGTCCTCTGCTTTTTTCCCTGCTCATGCATACACACTCTCTCTGTCTCTCTAAAATGAAAACAAAAATAAAATCTTTTATTAAAATTTTTTAATAAAAAAATCTTTTATTTAAAGTGCTGAAAGAAAAAATGTCAACCAAGATTATTTTACCCAGCAATGTTGTCCTTCAGAAATGAAGGCAAGTTTTTGTTTCCCCCCCAAGAAAGCTGAGGGAGTTTATCACCACTGGACATGCCTGACAGGGAATGCTAAAAGGAGTTCAAGCTGAAATAAAAGTATGTTAGTTGGTAATATGAAAGCATAAGAAAATATACAACACACTCATAACAGTAAGTATATAGTCAGATGTACAATACTCTACTACTGTAATATGGTGGTTTATTGACCAATTAGCTCTATTATAAATGTTAAAGGATAAAAGTGTTTAAAATAGCTATAATAATTTGTTAACAGCTACATAATATTAAATGACATTAATTGTAACATTAAAAACACAAAATTTAGGGTAGTAAGAAGGTAGAGTTTTTATATGCAATCAGTGTTAGGTTTTTATCAGCTTAAATAGACTATTAGACCAATAAAATATTTCCAGTAAGCCTCAGGGTAATGGCAAAACAAAATCCTATAAGATTTTAAGCTGATTTTAAGATTAAGAGAAAGGAATCAGAGCACAGGAATATGGAAAACCATCAATTCACAAGGAAAGATAGTAAAGGAGCTTCAAAACAACCAGCAAACAATAGTATGTCAATAGTAAGTCCTTACCTATAAATAATTACTTTAATATAAATGGATTAAATTTTCCAATCAAAAGTCATAGAGTTACTGAATGGATAAAAAAATAAACAACCAAGACCAAACTATATATTGCCTACAAGAGACTCACTTCATCTACAAGAACAAATGTAGACTCATAGTGATGGGATGGAAAAAGATATTCCACACAAATGGAAACCAAAAGAGAGCAGAGATAGCTATACTCAGGCAAAACAGATTTTAAGTCAAAAATTGTAACAAGAGAAAAAAAAGGTCATAATAGTTAAATAGTAATAAAGATAGGTAAGGATAAAGAGGTCAATTCATCAAGAGTATATAACTAAGGTAAATATATGTTCACCCAATATTGGAAGACCTAACTATATTAAGCAAGTACTAGCAGATCTGAAGGGAATAATAAACAAAAATACAATAATAGTAGGGACTTCAAAACTTCAATTTCAACTGTGAATAGAACAACCAGAGAGAAAAACAATAAAAAAATTAGACTTAAACTATATTTTAGGCCAAATAACAGACACCAAAACATTCTTTCCAACAATAGTAAAACATAAATTCTTTCCAAGCATGCATGGAACATTCTCCAGAAGAGATCATATGTTAGGTCACAAAACAAATCTTAGAAAATTTAAAAGGATGAAAATCATACTAAGTATATTTCCCAACCACAATGATACAAAAATAGAAATCCATAAAAAGGGCAAAGGAAATTTCACAAATATGTGGAAATTTAAAAACACATTCCTAAACAATGAATGGGTCAAAGATGAAATGAAATGGTAAATTTTTAAAAATCTTGAAACAAGCAACAATAGAAACATAATATATCAAAACTTATGGGATGCAGCTAAAGTAGCGCTAAGAGGAAAGTTTTTACTGATAAAAGCCTACATTGAAAAAAAAGAAAGATCTCAAATAAAGAACCTCAAGGAACTAGAAAAACAGAAACAAACTAAATCCAAAGTTAGCAGAAGTAAGGAGATGATAAAGACTAGAGCAAAAATGAATGAAATTAAGAACAGAAAAACAATAGAAAAGATAAACAAAACCAAGAATTGTTTTTTAAATTTTAATTAATTAATTAATTAATTAAAATATTTTACTTATTTATTTGACAGATAGAGATCACAAGTAGGCAGAGAGGCAGGTAGAGAGAGAAGAAGGGAAGCAGGCTCCCTGCTGAGCAGAGAGCCCAAAGTGGGGCTTGATCCCAGGACCATGGGATCATGACCTGAGCCAAAGGCAGAGGCTTTAACCCACTGAGCCACCCAGGTGCCCTTTTAATTTAATTTAATTTTTTTTTCAGTGTTCCAAAACTTAGTGTTCCCTGTAAGTTTGCCTTTGCTGTGAAGAAGCTTTTTGTCTTGGTGAGGTCCCAATAGTTCATTTTTCCTTTTGTTTCCTTTGCTTTTAGAGATGTGTCTCACATGAAGCTGCTGCAGCCAAGGTGGAAGAAGTTGCTGCCTGTATTTTCTAGGATTTTGATGGCTTCTTGTCTCACATTGATGTCTTTCATTCACTTTGAGTTTATCTTTGTGTATAGTGTAAGAGAATGGTCCAGTTTCTTTCTTCTGCTTGTGGCTGTCCAATTTTCCCAATGCAGTTTGTTGAAGATACTGTCTTTTTTCCTTTGGATATTCTTCCATGCTTTATCAAAGATTAGTTGACCATAGAGTTGAGGGTCCATTTCTGGGACTTTTATTCTGTTCCATTGATCTATGTGTCTGTTTTTATGCCAGTACATACTGTCTTAATGATCACAACTTTGTAATAGGGTTTGAAGTCAAGCATTGTGATGGTCCCAGCTTTGGTTTTATTTTTCTTTTTTTAAAAGATTTTATTTATTTATTTGACAGACAGAAATCACAAATAGGCAGAGAGGCAGGCAGAGAGAGGTAGAAGCAGGAGAGGTAGAAGCAGGCTCCCCTCTGAGCAGAGAGCCCAATGCAGGGCTCGATTCCAGGACCCTGGGATCATGACCTGAGCCGGAGGCAGAGGCTTTAATCCACTAAGCCACCCAGGTGCCCCTGGTTTTCTTTTTCAACACTCCCCTGGCAATTCAGGGTCTTTTCTGGTTCCATACAAACTATAGGATTGTTTGGTCCAGCTCTGTGAAAAATGTCAGTGGTATTTTGATAGGGATTGCATTGAATGTATAGATTGTTCTGCATAGCATAGGCATTTTAACAATATTTTTTCCACCAATCCATGAACATGAGGAGTTCTTCTATCTCCTTGTGTCTTCTCAATTTCTTTCACAAGTGTTCTGTAATTTTTAGAGTATAGATCCTTTACTTCTTTGGTTAGGTTTATTCCTAAGTATCCTACACCTTTTGGTGCAATAGTCGAGGAGAGTGATTCCTTAATTTCTCTTTCTTCAGTGACATTGTTAGTGTATAGAAATGCAACTGATTTCTGTGCTTTGATTTTATATCTTGCCATATTGCTGGATTCCTGTATGAGTTCTAGAAATTTTGGGGTGGAGTCTTTTGGATTTTCCCCATAGAGTATCATGCCATCTGCGAAGAGAGAGTTTCACTTCTTCTTTGCTAATTTGAATGCACTTTATTTCTTTTTGTTGTCTGATGGCTGAGGCTAGGCCTTCTAGTACTATGCTGAACAACAATGTTGAGTGTGGGCATCCCTGCTGTGTTCCTGTCCTTGGGAGAAAAGTTTTCAATATTTCCCCATTGAGAATTATATTTGCTGTGGACTTTTTGTAGATGGCTTTTATAATATTGGTGTATGTTCCCTCTGTCCCTACACTTTGAGGAGTTTTAATCAAGAAAGGATGTTTTATTTTGTCAAATGCTTTTCTGCCTCTATTGAGAGGATCATACAGTTCTTGTCATTTCTTCTGTTAATATGCTCTATCGTGGTTGATTTGTGAATGTTGAACCACCCTTGCAGCCCAGGAATAAATCCCACTTTGTCCTGTTGAATAATCCTTTTCAGGTACTGTTGGATCCTATTGGCTAGAATCTTGGTGAGAATTTTGGCATCCATCTTCATCAGGGGTATTGGTCTGTAATTCTTTTTGGTGGGGCCTTTGTCCGGTTTTGGGATCAAGGTAATGCTGGCCTCAGAGAATGAGTTTGGAGGTTTTCTTTCCATTTCTATTTTTTGGAACAGTTTTAGTAGAATAGGTATTATTTCTTCTTTAAATGTTTGGTGGGATTCCCCTGGGAAGTCATCTGGCCCTGACTCTTGTTTTTTGGAGGTTTTTGATTACTGCTTCAATTTCCTAACTGGTTATTGGTCTATTCAGATTTTCTATTTCTTCCTGTTTTAGATTTGGTAGTTTGTAAGTTTCCAGGAATACTTTCATTTCCTCCAGATTGCCCAATTTTTTGTCATATAGTTGCTCATAATATGTTCTTAGAGTTATCTGTGTTTCCTTGGTGTTGGTCATAATCTCTCTCCTGTCATTCATGATTTTATTAACTTAAGTCCTTTCTCTTTTTTGGGGGGTAAGTTTGACTAGAGGTTTATTGACCTTATTCATTCTTTCAAAGAACCAGCTTCTAGTTTCATTGATCTGTTCTACTGTTCTTCTGGTTTCTATTGCATTGCTTTCTTTCCTAATATTTATTATTTCTCTTCTGCTTGGTTTAGGCTTTATTTGCTGTTCTTTCTTCAGGTCCTTTAGGTGTAAGGTTAGCTTGTGTATTTGAGATTTTTTTCTAATTATTTGAGAGAGGCTTGTATTGCAATGTACTTCCCTCTTAGGACCACTTCTGTGTATCCCAAAGATTTTGAAATGATGTGTTTTCATTCTCATTAGTTTCCATGAGTTTTTAAAATTCTTTAATTTCCTGGTCGAAGTATTAATTCTTTAGTAGGATGCTCTTTAACCTCCAAGTGTTTGAGTGCCTCCCAAATTTCCTCTTGTGACTGAGTTCAAGTTTCAAAGCAGTGTGGTCTGAAAATATGCAGGGGATAATCCCAGTCTTTTGGTGTTGGTTGAGACCTGATTTGTGACCCAATATGTGATCTGTTCTGGAGAAAGTTCCATGTACACTCAAGAAGAATGAGTATTCTGTTGTTTTAGGGTGGAATGTTCTGCATATATCTACAAAGTCCATCTGGCCCAATGTGTCATTCAAAGCCCTCATTTCTTTGTTGATCTTCTGTTTAGATCATCTGTCCATTGTTGTGAGTGGAGTGTTAAAGTTCCCTACAATTAATGTATTATT
Organism: Taxidea taxus jeffersonii; assembly: GCA_003697995.1. Taxonomy (NCBI): domain Eukaryota; kingdom Metazoa; phylum Chordata; class Mammalia; order Carnivora; family Mustelidae; genus Taxidea; species Taxidea taxus. The sequence continues at coordinate 70,414 of ML095755.1, read as the reverse complement.
ATCAATGTGTTTCTTTACTTTGGTTATTAATTGGTCAATATAATTGGCTGCTCCCATGTTGGCGGCCATAAATATTTATAATTGCTAGATCTTATTTTTGGATAGACCCTTTAAATATTATATACTGTCCCTCTTAATCTACAGTCTTTTGTTTAAAATCTAATTTGTCTGATATGAAGATTGCTACCCCAGCTTTCTTTTGAGGTCCATTAGCATGATAAATTGTTCTCCACCCCCTCACTTTCAGTCACTGGATGTGTCTTTAGGTCTAAAATGAGTTTCTTGTAGATAGCATATGGATGGGTCTTGTTTTTTAATCCAATCCGATACTCTGTGTCTTTTGATTAGAACATTTTGCCCATTTACCCTCAGAGTAACTATTGAAAGATATGAATTTAGTGCCTTTGTATTGTCTGTTAAATCCCTGTTTTTGTAGGTTGTCTCTGTTTCTTTCTGGTGTGTGTTACTCTTGGGCTCTCTCTTCACTTACAGGATCCCCCTTAATATTTCTTGCAGGGCTTGCTTGGTGGTTACATATTCTTTCAGTTTCTGTCTCTACTGGAAGCACTTTATCTCTCCTTCCATTCTAAATAATAGCATTGTTGGATAAGGTATATTTGGCTGCATCTTCATCTCATTTTGTACCCTGAACATAACATGCCATCCCTTTATGGCCTGCCAGGTTTATATGGATAGGTCTGATGTTAGTCTGATGGTCCTTCCTCTGTAGGTTAGGAGCCTTTTGTCTTGAGCTGCTTTCAGGATTTTCTCTTTATCTCTGAAATTTGCAAGCTTCACTATTATATGTTGGGATGTTGACCTATTTTTATTGATTTTTTGGAGGGATTCCTCTCTAACTCTTGGACATGAATGCTTTTTTCCTTCCCCAGATTAGGGAAGTTCTCAGCTATGATTTGCTCAAATATGCCTCCTGGCCCCCCCTTCACCCTTAGGCACCCCAATAATTCTGACATTGCTACATTTCATGGCATCATATAATTGTCTGCTCCCATGTGAGAGGCATAGATATTTAAAATTGTTAGATCGTCTTGTTGGACCAACCCTTTAAGTATGATATAGTGTCCTTTCTCATCTCTTATTATAGTCTTTGGTTTAAAATCTAATTTATCTGACATAAGAATTGCCACCCCAGCCTTCTTTTGATTTCCATTAGCATGGCAAATTGTTTTCCATGCCCTCATTTTTAATCTGGAGGTGTCTTAGGGTCTAAAATGAGTTTCTTGCGGACAGCATATCGATTTTTTTTCCCATTCTGATACCATGTGTCTTTTGATTGGGGCATTTAGCCCATTTACATTCAGGATAACTATTGAAAGATATGAATTTAGTGCTATTGCATTGTCTGTTAGGTGACTGGGACTGTATATTGTCTCTACTCCTTTCTGTTCTATGTTACTTCTAGGCTCTCTCTTTGCTTAGAGGACCCTATTTTAATATTTCCTTTAGGGCTGGTTTGGTGTTTGCAAATTCTTTTAGTTTTTGTTTGTCCTGGTGCCTTTTTATTTCTCCTTCTATTTTCAATGACAGTCTAGTTGGATATAGTATTCTTGGTTGCATATTTTTCTCATTTAGTGCTCTGAATATACCATGCCAGTCCTTTCTGACCTGCCAGATCTCTGTTGATAGGTCTGTTGTCAATATAATACTTCTACCATTGTAGGTTACACACTCTTGTCCTGAGATGCTTTCAGGATTTTCTCTTTGTCTCTGAAACCTGTAAGTTTTACTATAAGACGACAGGTGGTGGACCCATTTTTTATTGATTTTGAGGGGGGATTCTCTGTGCCTCCTGTTTCCTTCCCCAAATTAGGGAAGTTTTCTGTTGCAATTTGCTCCTATATGCCTTCTCTCCCCCTCTCTTTCTTCTTTTGGGATCCCAATTATTCTAATATTGTTGCATTTTATGGTATCATTTATCTCTCAAATTATCCCCTCATATTCCAGTAGTTCTTTATCTCTCTTTTTCTCAGCTTCTTTATTTCCATCATTTGGTCTTCTGTATCACTAATTCTCTCTTCTGCCTCATTTATGCTAACAGTAAAAGCTTCCATTTTTAATTGCACCTCATTAATAGCTTTTTAAAATTTCAACTTGGTTAGATTTTAGTTCTTTTACTTCTCCAGATTCTCTAGTATCTTCTATGGTTTTTTCAAGCGCAGCTAGTATCTTTATAATCATCATTCTGAACTCTAGTTCTGACATCTTACTAAGGTCCATATTGATTAGGTTCCTAGCAGGTAGTACTGCCTCTTGTGCTTTTTTTTTTTTTTTTTTGGAGGTGAGTTTTTCTCCTTTGTGATTTTGTCTAGAGAAGAATAGATGAATAAGAGAACAAAATTCTAAAAGGGTAACAATGACCCTAGAAAAATATACACTAAACAAATCATAAGAGACTGAAACTAGTGGGGAAAGAAAGGGGCAAAAAATAAACATATGAGCAGGCTGGTGAATAGAACAGAGCCACACACTAGATTTTGAATGTATTTGGGTCTGTTAGAAGAAACTGCCTCCCAAAATTTTAAAGAA